>JAQFYG010003708.1:0-12124 GCA_034694325.1 Entomobrya corticalis | reverse complement strand
TAAAAGTATGTATATTTTAATGTTGAAAAGTTTATGCTTGTGCATATAAATACCAAATGACTATAAAATGGAAAAAAATAAAGACATTTTCGACGAGTAAAGTGTCTATGTTAGTTACAAAAGGTGCAAGTCTTGTTAATCTTTCTGAATTAAAGAAAGTTGGAACTTGAGAAACATTTTCAATATTCAGCATTCTTTCGAGTGAGTTTTGACCAAAATCTCTTTTATTTTTGTACTTTTTACTTTTGCTAATTTATATTCTAGTTTAAAGGCAAGAATTTTACATTCAGAGCGACTAGTTACTTTGCTTTCTACGCATGCACTCAAGTCAAAAAAATTTTCCAAAAAATGCCCCACTCACCCAGAAATGGTGAATAAAATCATTGCATGAGTATAAGCCCAAAACTTAGGAAAGAGAGGTGTTCTTCAGGGTATGAAAAAGCTTCTCTTCTAGTTTAAATGTTTCCTCTGTTAAATGTTTTTGCTTGATGTTTTAAGTTCCGTTTTAACTTATCAGTTGATTCGTCTAGAAGCTCAAAAGCATATTTTTAGTGGAAAGTATTGGTTTCCGACAGCGCAAAAATGAGTTGAATATTTTGAGTTTTTCGTAAATATTGTTGTATTTTAGAACTTACCGGGGAAAAAATTGAAACAGGTCACCCATTGGAAGCCTTAAAAACGGAAGTAGAAGGTGACGCATTAATTAATCTCTTGGAAAAGGTGGGAACAATGAAACTTGACAGTCCAACAAAGCAGGATAAGCCTCAGGAGCCAGTTTTAAAGAGAGAGGCCGAAACTCGATCAGCGCAGCTGTTGAGGAAGCATATGCCATGGGAGGAGCAAATAAGTCCCGAAAAGGAAAGACTCTTCAAGTTTTTGTGGCAACTGGTCGAAGATGACAAAATGGAAAAAATGGCTAAAAATCTGGACGAAGGTATGAAGTTGCAATAGTAAAGTAGACAGTTTAAATTATCACCAATTTCACGATACAGTCAGGACCTCTCTATAAGGAAATGCATTTTTGTGGAAAAAGTCTTGATGTGGTGCTGCACAATACCTTTTTATTCATTTGATTACAAAAAGTTTCCGAGTTTTCCAGAAAGCAAAATAAATGTGAAATCTAGAATAGCGGTTCATCGACAGATAAATACGCACTGGATGGATAGTGCATGTGCATACAAATCTTCAATTTATTTTCAATTTTGAAGTAAGCTGCTTATAAAAAGTATTTTGAAAGATTTAGAATAGGGCTCCTTGTGAGGAGATTTTACTTATAAAGGCTTTGAATAATGAATTTTTTAAGCGAGTAGAACTCCACCGGGAAAAACTATGCTGATCATTAATTAAGGTACTGCTTACCCACAGTTTGCTTACAGAGAGGTTTTACTGTATTAGCATATTCGCTTTATTTATATTCAAAAACCATATATTATACCCAAAGCTAAAAAAGAACTTGACGAACTTACGGAAAGACATTGGGAGCCAACGACAATAATGAAATGCCTTCTGACGATAATGCCATTGTTTGAAAAAAATTTACCAGACCAACCCGAGGACTCCATGCAGGCAAAGGATATCATCACTATAATGAAATTGAATATTCGCATGAAGAAATTGTGCAAAACTTTGCAAGAAGAAAAGGAACTAAAAGAGAAGAAGTGACAAAATTTGAATCAAATATGTAAGTTTTTAATGTTTAGATATTACCATATCTGACTCGACAGCCCCGTACAATATGTTATCTTTAAAATGATCATTATTAAATGTACAAACCGTTTTTGCTAGATACCTTCAAACTTGTAGTTTCACCGGACGTTCCAACTTTCTTCATCTTGTGCTGCCAAGTTTTGTATGGCTGATATCTCATCGCAAACTTTCTTGCAAAATGCAAATAATTAGTACATTTTAAATTGCTTAGAAAATATATCAATAGGATGCTTGCAGCGTTACAGATCAATCTTGAACTCGCTATATGTCACATTGTGCAAATATTTAATATTGGGATGAATTTTTTTTCCTGATCATACATAGTTAAAGAGTTTGAATTCTTTTTAACATGAAAAACAAATCTAACAATTTTATCACAGGAGCTAACTGTTCTGATTGTCTTTTGTATATGAAAAGCACTTTTGTGCAAAGCATAGGAAATTGTTAACGTAACTTTAAGAAAATACGAAATAAATGTAAATGGTGTAAATATAAGAGTAAGATACTTTTTTTTTAAACTTGGAAAAAATACTGTTAAGTTTTTTTCCATTACTTGAGACAAATAAGTGTAGTCACAAAAATAGGAAGAAACCTATACATTTGCTTCTAACATTCCGTCACTTGTAGATTTATTTCTAGATTCCTAACTGTTTAATATAATAGTTACAAAAAGCATCATTCTTTCCTCTACCAGTTCTTATTAATGTGTCTCTTACGTTTATAGTTTGAAGTATAAATATGAAGTAAAAACGTTAAATTAGTAGTAGTTTAAAAAAAGATGTTCTTGCCTATTGTTAGATAGTTAATAAGTATTTTTTTCTGTTTGGTCTATCAAATATTATACACAAAAATGCCGACGGCTTAATTTGAGCCAATTATTAATTCAAGAGCTATTTATTTAAGTCTATAATTTTAATAAAACAAAGTTTGTTAACAAATAAATGTAGCTGTAATCACTTTTAAAAGCAATAAGTTTGTATAAGATAAACTAAAACCCGTTTAGAATGTATTCACTGTATGCCTACTATATTTGAGTAACTCCATGAGTTATAGGAAACACATGGGACCTCAATATCTATATATTTTGTTCTTAATCATTTTTGTGTTTTTGTCATAAATTAAGTGGGGTTAATGAAGACAGAAACTCATAAAATTGACCACTTACGGAAGGAACTGGCCTTACACTTGCATTTTCAATATTTTAGGCACCGTCACATTTGGACAGTTTTTGACATTTTTACTTGAAATTTGGCATACAGTTAATTTTTTCATATCGTGGGCGCATATCTTTAATAGGCGTGTCTTTGGATTTTTTATTTTCTTCTCGGATTCTTAGTTTTAGAAGTCGTTAACAAGAGGCTGCATTATAAGGATTATATAAATACAGTTTTTTCATCATATATTTTGATGTTTTCTCACTAACATTTTTGGCTGAAATTAAAAATCCAAAGATAGGCCCATTAAAGGATTTGGATAAACTAACTGCATGCCAAATTTCAAGTTAAAATGTCAAAAACTGTCCAAATGTGACGGTGTCCAAAATAGCGAAAGTGCAAGTTCAAGGCCAGTTTCTTCCCTTAGTGGTCAATTTTTTGACTTTTTTGTCTTTAGTAACCCCACTTTATTTATGACAAAGAACAAAAAAATGATAGAGAACAAAATATTTAGAGACTGAGGTCCCAAGTGTTTCCTATAACTAATTTATTTTTAAAGAATATTTTTTTTCGACCAAGAAGACAAATGCCGAGAGTCTTCATAACACTGCAGCGAAATTTTGGGTATTTTATTTTTTGGACATTTTTATTGCCTGCTTTCAAACGTTGGTTTTCTCCTATATTAATGGCGTATTCAAAGATACTCAATGACATTTTTTATTATTTTTTAATAATGTGCCACTATAAAACATCCAAATATTCTACAATTGTCATTTCCAATGCTTACTTTCAATTCATCTCATTGAATGTTCAGCGGCAATTTTTGTTGACAATTTTAATATGTTACATTGGTATTGCTTTGGAAAAATGGTGACTGTTAGACTTTTTAAGATTAGGGTTCACAAGCAGTGTTATTTAAATTTTTTAGATCTTTTACCTAAAAGTAGCACAGCCCACCCTTCTTCAAAATGCTAAATAGTTTCCAATATTATCAATTTAATAAGTGCATTGACTTAAAATTGTTGCAACGCTTTTTTAGCTAACCAATGCATAATCTTGTGGAAAGAACAATTGGCCATAAACTGCTAGAATACCATATTCTGTGGATTTTTTCCATTAATCGAGAATTTCAAAATTCCTCAACTGACCTGAAATGAGGTCGCTCATTCGTTGTACAAAACTTTTTTATATAAACTACTCACATCAACCATTAGAATATTGCATATATCAGAAACATTTTGTGGTTCAACTTACTACAATTTTAGTTATTTATTTCATCCAAATTTTGTTGAATATTAAAAATGGAGGAACATAAAGGCAATAACTTATCTTAGACCCCGGAGTCTCAGAAATGTGAAGAAAAAAATTAACAGGTCCCATAGTCTGCAAAATTGTCAGAAGAGGACCAAACCGAACCAAAAGAGATAGAGTTTACAGACACACAACTTATTGAAATCCTTGATCTACTGGAAGCAGGTAGTAAACTTTAATTCACCAAATAAATAAATAGTTGGACATTAGTTACATATTATGGCTTATCATTTATACAAAATTTTGGTTTTTTCTTCTCGTTTAAAAAAAATAAAAGTCAAGACTTTAATCCGATACGATACGTGTTCTAATAGGACCGATACGTGCTCCACCGTAGACGACAATTCCGCTTCTGTCAAGTCCGGAAATGCAATGACATTTGGTAGGTTTGCGCCCATTGTTTTCAAAGCGCAGAACATGTAGACAAAGTGCTCATTGATTGAGCACACCTCCTCTTGTTCTTGAATTCTACTCAAAATTAAAATTACTGGAAACTTTTTTATATTTAAACATATTTGTAATTCAATTATACTGAAAGTTGCAGCTGGAACAAACAACCTAGTAAGATTTTTTTTCTGATTAAAATCGATAAAATGGATAAAATGAACTAACCAGGGAAGCTCCCGGTTTGCTAGTGCTAAATTAAAAATGCTTTGGCACATCTTCAGAAATCCATTGGTGTAAAAACTTTGCTGTTTAAACGATATCTTGTTGTCATACAGAGCGATCAAAGTCAGCGCATCAGGCAGAAACAATCCACTTGAAAGCACGCTGCAGGTCCACGAGCCTCTCATTTTTCGTTTTTCAGCAGACTTTGTTTCTCCTAGAGAACAGAAAACAGTTATCTTTATTCACATATCTATTCATAAAAGTATTTCATTGCTGTTAAAATTAAATAGTGAAGCTCAATTAAGTTACTGATTGACACAAATAAACTTGCCAGGTACATGCACAATTACGTTTTTTCAACTGTTATCTTTGCTCTAGGAAAAAAAGTCTGCTGATAACGCGAAAGTGAGAGGCGGCGGACTTGCAGCGTGCTTTCAAATGGAGCGTTTCTGCCGGATGCGCTGACTTTGATCGCTCTGTATGACATCTAGATATCAATTAAACAGCACAATTTTTACACCAATGGTTTTCTGAAGATGTGTTTAATCTGGTTGTACCAAAGTATTTTCTATTTGGCACCAGCACTCTGGGAGCTTAAAGTTTAACTTATATTTTTCTGTCAAAGGTTTTTACACAACAGAAAAGCTATATATGCAGGCAAGTTGCCCTTCACCCTTAAACAAAGTAGCAAGTAAACATGAACTGAGAGGCAAAATGATAAAACAATACGATAAACAATTATGTAAAGTATGATGGATGACCTTACAGTATATACAGGATGGATGTATTTATATCTACTACTATAACACAGCTACCGTATTGGTCCCGTTACAGTAATGACGGGAGCTTGTACTGAGCAAGGCCGCTAGGCCTGCGGCCTGCGGCGAACTCACTTTCACATAGTTTGATTTGATAGATCTCTTAATAGTTGGCCAAGCGTTTCACACACACACACACTTACAGAACTGGTTCTTTATAATATTAGATATCGCTAATTAAGTCTATGAACTAAAAGAAGTAAAATCAAAGGAGAAAAATGATATGTATACAAAACAGAAATATGATATATATAATATAATATTATTGATTGCCGTCGCCATTCATGGCACAATTTTCTCATCATTGGTTTCATACCGAGTCGTGACAAATAAAAGTGTACGATCTGTAGGTGTGTCTTGGAAAAAGAGCGAAAAATTTTCTGTATTTGCAAACGTGAACCATTGAGCTATTTCTAGGAGAGCATTTGACTCGACAATCAGTAATTTAGACCTAAGTTTCTACAAAAGTCATCTCTTAAAATAGAAATTAAATTTTGGAGCTTTTCCTGTACGAAATCTGTCATTTCGTCAATTGAAAGGGAATCGGCAAGATCTTCAAACGAGAGGTTTACAAAGATAAAACCTAACAGAGAACTCCGAAATTGGCAAATATATACCTTTATATTTGATTCTATCCTTTGATTTTTATGTTCTCCGGAAATGAATAATTCTCGTTATTCTCTAAGAAAAGCCAACAACAATCATGAATAGTTTTAATTATTTGGCAGAAATCATATACAATGTTATTACAAATTGTCGTTTTATGGTCAAATCGACGTTAGACATTTCAGTCTTTCATTTTTATTTGATGCGTTTATAAAATTTGACAACGAAAGCGATTTGAATGTTGTTTGATTAAAGCGATATGCAAAAAAATTATTTACAATTGACAATCTAAATTTAGACACTTACAAATGTTATCTGATTATTTTGAGTTTGAGCTTAGATATGTGTAAATGTGACGCATATGCGACTGATAATGCCTTTCTGTGGTAACTGGGTTATGTGTCCAATTTTAATTTTGGACTAATTTAATATTGTTGCTACTCGCATATTTTTATGCTGTCGCTGTGAAAGAAGTTTTACTTTTACTTTCAGACCACGTGATGTAAAATTGTGTGAATGACCAATATATTTTTGAGAAAACTAAAAAATGCTGAGAATATGCAACGTTTTACGACTCTTGGTTTTAAAACAATGAAGAAACAAAATGACCTCTATTGACTGAATAATACATTATGTCGACAGCATAGCAAGTCCAAACAATATAATGTAATATGAATGCAAAATGGTATTTTCATGACTCTATCTGATATTTTCATCTCTGTTGTAATTACCGTTTCCGAATTAACTTCAACTAAAGAGCAAAAATGCATGAGTCCTAAAAAATTTGTAACTAAAACTGCGGAGTTGACAATTTTGACTAACATTGGTTTGTAATGAACATTGTGATCACACAGGAAGATGAAAACATTTAAACGCAAATGAAGTACATATAATATTTATTGTGTGTTTAAAAAAACTTAATCTAGAATAATAAATAATCAATAATCTGACTATGAAAGTTAAATGTCTCGCCATCAAAAGAAACAACTCAAGTTCCATTGTACTATGTGCAAAATACCAAGAAACTGCTCAATAAAGTGTGATGAAAGAGCAGATACATAGCATGTAACTACTCTTTGTGGTAAGTGGTATACTATTTATATGTCAATTTGTTTTGCTTTTTGTGTTAATAATTTAAATGCATGCCAATTTGGAAATATAAAATTTTGTTTAATGGTTTTCGGTGCAGAGAGAGGTTAGAAAGTATATATATATAAATGAATGAATGCAAGTTTTTTTTCCAATCCAACAAAATAAAATGAAAGGAAATTTTTAGGTATTTAGCAATAACTTAAAGCACTATTGACCTATATGGAAGACTTTATAGGTTATATGGCCTTCATGAATATAATTTATTTTGTGGTAAAAGTATCAAACAAAATGTTTTTTTTGTCAAATTTAAATTGCGAATTATGTGTTCTACTGCCACTACGTTGTGTGATAAGAATGAGCTGGGCATGAAACCTAATTTGCTTTTTATTGGCCATAAGAATAGAATGGCATTTATAGGTATGCGAGAAAAGAGCTTTGTGTCAAAAAAAATTCTGAAAATAAGATGTTTCTTTCAATATATTTTATCTTTGGGTTTCTAAGCAACTTGTGAATGTAATCTAGTCAAGACAGGCATACGTTTAATACAAAGTTGCTGAAAAATGGAAAAAAATGAAGTAATGTAAAAGTTTGAAAAGTAGTGTCTTGTTATTTCTAGAAAAATTGTTGCATAATATTATTTTTTCTGGTGCTTCTTATGAACAATTTTGCTCTTAAACATTTTGCAGAAGCGCTAAATGTGACCTTTGCCCCCGCAGTTAAAGCATACAATATTGCCTAATTTGACACATGTTTCCTTAAAGTTACCATATTCCATACAATATGAACAATGCGCAGCTTTTTTCTGAGAGATTTATAGAATGACTATCAATATGACAACTAGAGAATCCAGTAGAGGACGAATGACTTATTGGAGTAGAATATAATGAGTGAAATGTTTGTTGGCGAGCCCTACGCCAATCGGTCATGGTCAATGATGAAGAGATTTGCTGTGCAGCGTTTTGGTGAAATTGGCTAATGAAACCAGGTTATTGAGAGTAAACCCACTCACTCCTTTAACGCTGTTCTGGCTTTGTAAATTTTGTGTTGGGGCTTTCCTAGGAACAATTAGATTTCAGAACTACTTGTAGGAAATACTTGTAACGGAAACAAAAGATACTCGAATAAAATAGAATAGTGATGCTCTAGAACTTGTCTTAAAGGTCATTTTATTATCTTTAAAATCTTGTGAGAGACCATATATAGCCCTATTTGATGCCATAAAATAAGAATAAATCTACGATGAAAAGATTGCCTAGCTACTGTGCGCCTAAAGAGTTGTTTTGGGGCGATTATGAGAGTATGAACCTTGTATTTGTTTGATTAAAATGGAAATATGATGGAGACAGGTTTTTATCTGTTCGAGTCCTGATCCAAAGTTTTCTGCATTTCCAACGTTTTTCGGCATCAGTTTGGTATTGATATGGTACTGGATACAGGGCAAGAATGGTGTCAATGCATCTATTGCGTCCTGAAGAATGATCTGCATCTAGTGTCTCCTTTCTAGTAGGATCCCAATAAGAGTCCGCATTATGGTTGGGATTCATAAAGATTTGGGACAAAAATAAGAGGAAAATATGGAAGAGACATCAAAAAATTTCAAGTTAAAACTATGAGTGTATCAACATCAAAATAGTAATTATACCTATAGAGTTCATATTGTTTTAGATATTGTCGACACCATGATTATAAATTATTATTGTTACATTCTCTTCCGTTCTTCCACTTTTTTCCTTAACAGTATTACTTTAAAAATAAACTTTATAGCAACAATAATAATATGAGTTAAAGACTAAAAGATGGTATAATATGAAACGTATTTAATGTGGCAATATAAGGTGGTTGGTATACTTGGCTAAGCAAATTGGGCCTTTTCCTGGAATTAATTTCTAATGTTGTCAAAATACCGTCGCAAGCGCAGGTATTTTCATGTTATATGATATGAAGTTTTAAGTACGTAAAATTTGACGTAAACCCCCTGGTTTAAAAATAAATATATATTTTAATATTTAAAATTAGGCTATGTGATCATGCTTTTTTATCTCTGCTTATAGAAAAGCTAGAATGAGAAAATGTGATTTATTATTTGTTTAAATTCTCATGCTATTTCTTGTTTCGATATAAAACTCATGATTCGTGCTGGCTTCTTGAGTGAGACTGTGACAATCACGCTGATCTTAACTTTGCCTTGGTCATAATCAACTTACAAATTGGATTGGATGGTTAATAATGGATCTAACAAAGTTTTTAATGCTGCTATAACAGTCTTTCCTTTTAATGCAAAAATGATGACAACAAAAGTCAAAATAACACTATACATATCCCTGTGTATTAGAACCACTAAGAATGCTTGTCATGAAAATAAAGTTTGTAAGGTGTTAGTGGTGCAACTGAGAGGTCAAGATCGGTAAATTATGTTGTTATATATTATGAACTACTTGTTATATGAGTTTTTGCGTACTTTATTCGTTTTTGTGATAAGTTTTTGTGATCGTCGGCATTATACGTGCATGCAGCGGATGAATGCCTAGTTACACTTTCTTCTGTTAGCTCAGTATTCGTTTTGCATTTATAATCTATTTTAACTTGCTGCTGGTTGATTTTTATAACACAGCTGCCTGCGGTTACTGTAATAATGCCAATTTGATTTTTTGTATTTATGATATTAAACGGTTTGCCTGGGCAATGAACTAAAAAGGATTTATTTGGATAAATGACACCTACTTCAGTATTTCCAAATTTAAATAAAAGAAGTTCCTTTAAAATTTGTTTACTGCATTTAAATGAGCAGGCATTCTTTATTCCTGCTACAGTAGCTTTCCCAGATAGATCCGTATTAAGACAAAATTGTCGTGCATGATCGTACTGGGGAATTGTGGAATATAGCACAATTGCGATGAAATACATTCCTGAGCTGTGGATTTGTGTAGTGATATGATTTTTGCCGTTTTTGTCATCCAAACAAACTTTGTTTAAACAAATTGCACATATATTCTCCTAAACATTCATATGCTCCTCGACTGACTGCTCTAAATCGGATGCTACCGCTTGAAGCTTGCTAACCTCAAATTCATTCTTACTTATTTGTGCTGACAAAACTTTTTAAATATCCTGCTCATATTTTGTGATTAAATCTGTATTTATTACCGCTGATGCACGTTGCTCTGTCACCTCCGACGTGAGATGATTCGCCAGTTTTTGTAGAGCTTCATGGTTCTTGGCCAAACAATCGACTGTTGAACAGTTTACTGTTGAACAGATCCACAGCAATAGGCAAATAGAGTACAAAACCATTCTATACAACGATGAATTCTTCGCTTCATATTCTCGAGTTCGTTAAAATGTGGCCAACTGTGGTTTAAAAGATTCAATGTATGTTGTGCCATATCTTTAATATGATCATGAATTTCCCAAATGTCACTATCGTAATCACAAGTTTAAAAAAATCTGGAGAAAATTATGATAATGTGGAAATACTTTAATAAATTAATAATCAGTATTATAATTTTGGGTAGTGTATTTTATGGACATATATTGCCTGCTTTCAAAGTTGGTTTACTTAAATAATATGGTCGTATTCAAAGATACACAATGAAACTTTTAAAACTCTTTTAATAACTTTCCACCATAAAACATCCAAATATTCTACAATTGTCATTTCCAATGCTAACTTTCATTTCATCATATTGTATGTAATTTTTGTTGACAATTGTAATATGTTACATTTATTTTCTTCGGGAAAAAAATGTGACTGTTAGACTTTCTAAGATTTAATGTTCACATGCAGTGGTTTTTTAGATCTTATATCTAAAAGTAGCACAGCAAATCCTGCTTCAAAATGCTAAATATTCTCCAATATTATCAATTTATTAAGTGCATTGACTTAAAATTGAAGTTGCAACGCTTTTTTACCTAACCAATGCATAATTATGGGGAAAGAACAATAGGCCATAAACTGCTAGAAAACCATATTCATTGGATTTTCCCCATTGATTGAACATTACAAAATTCCTCAACTGACCTGAATTGAGGTCACTTATTCATTGTACAAAACTTTTCTATATAAACTGCTCACTACAACCATTAGAATATTGCATGTATCAGAAACATTTTGTAGTTGAACATACTACCATTTTAGTTACATATTTCATCCAAACTTCGTTGAATATTAAAAATGGAGGAACATAAAGGCAAGAACTTATCTAAGACTTCGGAGTCTCAGAAAATGAAAGAAGATGATCAGCAGGCCCCGAAGTCTACTAAATGGTCAGAAGAGGACCAAACAGAACCAAAAGAGATGGAGTTTACAGGCAAACAACTTATTGAAATCCTTGATCAACTGGAAGCAGGTAGTGAGCTTTAATTCACCAAATAAATAAATAGTTGGATAGTACTTAAATATTATGGCTTATCATATTAACAAAATTTTGGTTTTTTCTTCACGTTCATTTGCAAAATATGACGATAAATACTTTTCACTCCAAATGCGGCATTGTTGTTATTTAAAAAGCGGGCTGAGTAAATCAGGTTTTACCATAGATTTAAACAGATTCACTTTCAGAATTCAAGAATGGAATTGATAGGGTAGGCGGCCTTCACTTTTTTATTATTATAAAAATCCGATCACGGTGTTCGACCTGCAAGTTTTGGTGAATGCTTTTGAAATTATTATATAAACCCAACTACACATTTTAAATCTTGAAGTCGGTAGAAACCCTTACCCAAAGCATTTTATCCGAAACTTGAGGTTTTAGTCGTGACTGCATAAATGTTAGATTTAAGAAATAGTAATTGCTTCTTATTTAACTTCTACTCCCAAAAACTGCAATA
>JAQFYG010003707.1:0-12124 GCA_034694325.1 Entomobrya corticalis | reverse complement strand
AACAAAGGATAGTTATAAAGTTATATTACGGGGATGATGTGATGACTATCAGGAATATCTTTCTTCAAACGTCTTTCTCAAATTTACTTCTTGTAAAAAGAGGGAGAGTAAAAGAACTCATAAAATGTGTTATTTACATCATCACACTCCAGAAAGCTGTCTTTCTTGTCATTTTACTTACTTTGCAAATACTTAATAACTGTTATGAATATTTGTAAAGATGATATTTGCAGTAGTAGGGCTATATAAATCTAAAAATAGAATGAAATTTATTACGGTCAAGGGGTATTTGAACTTTCTACTTGTAATTTGTACAAGAAACATTTTAATCGAGTTATGGACTGGTTTGTCTCTTCAAGTAACATACAAAAATTCTTTATTGTAACAGTCTACTATCAGCAGCTATTTTAAAATATAATATTATCCTCATGCATGACATTTTTGTTAGCGAGCACTAAGCAAAACAGTATTATTTCTTTAGTGCTAAAAAGCGTATTCATCCTGATGTAAGTAGTAATCTTTGATAAAGTTTCTGGGACAAAGTGGAAATTGAGTTGCAATGGTTAGCACAATACTATGCATTTTTGTAATTGATAAGGCTTAATATAAATGCTCAGTTATTTTTTCGTCTATTTATTCAACAAGTAGTTCATATCGATTTGCTTACATAAAAGATAATTTGTTGTTCCCGTAAATGACTGCGACAATATTTGTTGTATTCCTTCCTTTTATTAAGCAATAATTTCACAGAGAGTTGAGTTTGCTTTATTTGGTGTGTCCATTAAGTAGTATTTATGCATTGTACAAGTTCAAAAAATGAACTCTAGCATTGTAGTTAGTCTAATGGCTCATACACCATACATTAATTATTCTAAATAACTGTCATTAGAATATCATACCTAGTTGCATAGTCTTTTGGTTAGGTAACCAGTATTTAATCGAGCAAACAGTGTAAGTACAGTAATAAGTAGGAGGGGTTTATCCAGGAAGTTTATTTCATTCTACTATATTTTCTGATGCATTTGTTTGTCAGTTTTAAGATAAATAAAACGATTTTGGCTATGAGAAGGGACAAGAAAACCAAATAAATACGGTCTGTTAACGATTTGTAAATTGTAAATACCACATTAGTCACAAGACCGTAATTTTGTTCTTGTCTCAATTTAACTTGCAAAATATGTAGTAAGTAAACATCATTGTCTGTCTACTGAAATTGAGATTCGCTGGTCCTATGAGACACGTAAACGTTCATGTCCTTCCTTAATATCAATAGCTATTCTCATGAGTAATATTATATTTCCATTTGCTAGCTCCAATAGCTCTAGCATCAAAATATTTTCTTCCTCGTTTTAAAAGTGGAGCACACCTGCTACCCATGAATAAAGGTCAATGAGAGTAGTAGAAAAATGACAAAAAAATCATTCACCGATGATATTTTTCTTGGCTAAAAATCCCCCAGTTAGTGTTAACTGCTATCATCATAATCATTAAATATAATGATGTAATTACGTCATTCTCATCATATGCATTATGAATGTTTTAACTACTGTAAATACATGCCATCTCATTTAATCTCCGTGTCCCTATTTTGTTTATGACGATCTGTAAAATTACGAGTGAAAAAATTTTTGTATCCACCTCCCCATCAATGAGAAATTTAGAGATTTTGTCATCATCTGCTAAGCACACAACTCGTAGTCAACACATCCAGATCTATTATATTACCTAGTAAAATAGAGAAATTGTCTTTTGAACACGTAAACAAGTCAAAATGTCCATATATAATGCGATAAAACACAATATTAAGCACAAAACTGCAAAACCTCGTCAACAAAGGATTATAATGAAGCTGGGTTACTTTAGTAGAGTCATTTGTTTAGAGCGATATGGGCTTGCAAAAATATTCATAATAATATGATGTGCACAAATGGCAATACAAACGAGATTCCATTTAGTACAAAGATGACCTTCCACAGCTTTAACTACCATGCAGACGCACATTTATGGCATAGTGACAAAATAAATGGATTTTTCTCTTACAACTTGACTAGGTGAAATTAATTGACCAGATTACGCTGCGACAGCTTACTCCCATGATACAGCGTGGTGGAGATGTTTTTAATGCCAACATAAGTGTATATGTATTTACGTTTGAAATAATCATTAGAGCGCACTCTGCGGTCATAAAAGCCTGCAGAATTTATAATTCATTACCAGCATGTGGAAATTCTATACATAATAATAACGTTGTTGGGTGTTGGTGGTGTGTAGAGAACTAAAACGCAACCACTTCAACATCCACAAAACAGCCCATCCATTTCTTCATAAATACTTTCGCTAGTGGTTTATCCTGAGTGTATCATCATCAATCAGCAGGATGATTCCGACTACTGCTTATTTTTTACCACGAGAACCTGGGGACAAATAATAATCAAGAGATCCAGTGTCAGTTCTAAATAAATTGCGTGTGGATGAGTATTATGTTTTTTTTTATTCAACTAATACCTCGTGCCGATTCAATTATGGTAATTTTTTTATTCGTTTATGAATATAACCATACATCCACGCTCTTAATATCCCAATATTTTAAAAATAATTCCATACATAGGTTTATTTTTTAAGAACTATTATAACACAATATTAGTGACACACTTTTAACTAGAAAGTTTATAAAAAAGGTAATAATAATGAAGATAAATTTTTAACTTTATCTCAGTGTAAGATATAGACATTTATAAGTTTAAGCTTGTATTCATGCCAATTCCAATAAAATGCTTGTGTAAAACTGCGTGCAACCAAAAAGTCGCAGAACTATTTAATTCACTTTCTCTTCGCACCGCGTCCAATAGCATTGCAAAACCCTGTTAGCTATTGACCAGCTTTACCCTCTATTCCAAGTTGTATATGATATGTAACAAATAGACCAGAAAACGAGACCAAGACTACTGAAAAGTATATTGTTATTTGGAATGAAACATGAACCAACCTCAAGAAAATATATATCTTAATGTTGTTTTTGTCCAAAGTCAATGCTTTTTACTTTGCCAGTGTCTAGAAAAGTATTTAATTCGGGCGGTTGCGTTACAGGATTGTACGAGAGCAATGTACGAGATAACTACTCCGTCCATGTAGTGGTAATCGATGCACCACGCACCCATTTCTAATAAGAAACTAACTATAAGATGTATGTAATGTACATTTCAGCAAGACAGTTTATCTTGCACCAATCAGGACTTTCTCCATATGCATACAGAAACCTTGAATTAGGTCGAGAGGTAGTTCTTGGCCAGTCCCAGAAGAGAAAACCCAAACAGGAAAATTTAGAGACCAAAGTTATGACACCCGGCTATTCGCACGAAACAGTTTTTCCTTGTATTTACCATTGAGGCGACGGGTATCAATGACGAGTATATGTTGTTTGCAAATTAGGACTTTTATATCGTATTTTGTATGGGTGTCACAATAAGTATCTCTTCTTTCGAAAAGGATGAGAGCAATATTGATCTTGATTGCACACATACGCTTTTTTATATACACTGAAAATATCTAAATAAATTGCATGTTGAAAAAATAGCAGGAGGCAAGAATGATTTACGATGTCATCAGTTTCTCACATTCGATTTCTCCAGCCGCTACCTTTCCCATGGCTTGAGGCTCCACGACTACCACTTGCACTTGCTACTTGTATCCATTCAACATTTCTCTATCCATAACAAGTTTGCCTCTGGAAAGAGCTGGATGAAGAAAAGAGTTCTTGTAGTAGGTAGTAGCTTTTAGAGGCAAGTTTGCAATGTTCATTTCACACGTATGTACACTATATGTGTCGTCTCCTTTGCCAAATTTATCTAACCATAAAATCAAAGGCATGTTAATAATTCCCATTCCGTTTTGGTTATTTGGTTTACCATCGTTCATAAATTGCAGCAGATTCTCATATCTATTGACTTCTCATTTCTCCGATATGTAAGGATGATCAAGCTCACTCATACTGTCATTGTTATTATTTTCAATAGCCAGTACAAATATATGTTTGTGTACCTATAACATCTTGATAATACTGCTAAAAATATACAATATGCTCACTTATTTATGTCCTAACTTCATTCTAATCTTATTATGCACTCATTTTCATCGCTTAAATTCAGGAAAACGTCAGAGAATGCCACAAAAAACCCGGACCAGGAATGTTTTCTGCTTCCATTAAATCCGGTCTAGTTATTTGTCGGTGTAGTGACTATCGGCTGATGTAGGAAGTAGCTGATAGAGCGATGAAGAACTATCCTCTCGCAAAATTTTGTTTTCTTGAGCTAATACGAATTTCCTTATTGACTGCTCATCTTCAGTAACGCGAATGTTTTTGCATGTTGTCCTTGAACTTAGATAAATACGCTCACAAAGTGCATACATACATATGTGAACAGACCTCTACTAATCTATTCTATGGTAAATATTTCTAATATTATGGCATAAGTAGCGATAATGATCACCGTCCGTGCAATGTTTGAAATTCAAATCCATTCAGTTATTCAGCAACAAAGTTTGCATTTGGAAACCAAAGTGCCGTAGCCATACATATTTATTTGCACGTTAAGTTGACATAACTGCTACCCAGAAAATATAATATACCTATATGTTTAACTGAATATCAATGACAGAGCGATTGGTTCTTGCAAAGGAATAGAAACCAAAATTGGTTGGGAGTAACTACTGTAATGTGCTGTAAATGCATAACTCTTATAATATGTTTGATGAAACAGCTTTTGATAAAGTAGCTGTGATGGAAATTTAAACATGCTTTGGATCTGCGCTAATGATACCCCGTTTCATCTCCGCCATAATCATCAACCACCACGTCTTTCATGTCTTTACATACAGATTTGCACAATGCAAACACTTCAGTGGAACAAGAAAAGATTATTTCATCGCAGAGGTTTTATTTTATCCGTTGAGGAAAAGAACTAAAAGGAGGATTCTTTTCATGGATGAAAGTGTGTGTACTTTGTTCGAGGTGGGGCATGGTATCCAAATAATTGTAAATAATACACTGGTACTAATGCTCATGGTGAATTGCTGATCCGAGTTTATTATTAAGCACAGCGCAAATACAACACAATATAGACATTAGAATATGATATTTTATACTATATTCATAGCAATTATTACGCATGATTCGAAAACTCTAAACTAGACATTATTTTAACGAGTTCCGGAGAAAGGGAGTTGTGGTTTTGTGGTGGATGATTCTTGATTGGAATTATACAGGATAGATGTCAGCAGTGCTTCAGTTGTCACTTTCATTGAGCAGGTTGCCAAAATAAAAATGGAGTAGTGGCAACATTAATTTGTAGAGATATAGAAATAGTGTTTAGGAAACTTTTTACTTGAGCATTCCATTTTTACTCATGTAATGCATCATCTTAGACAATAATAACTGGAAATTTGATCAGTTTATAAACAAACTTATTGTTTCCAAGATTTGAAGCGCGTTGAATTTTATGATTTCATACTCAATAGTTAGTTAATTGATCTGCCACACTGATTTTGTCTGTTTGTTTTTACATACATAAATATTGAAAATAAAGCATATACGATATTATAATGGAACTTACACACATCCCTCTGATACGAAGAAAAAACCTTATAATTTTCCGTAAACATAAAAACGGCCTAGGTGACATTGCATTCTATTCTAAGTATATGACTTTGTTGACTGTTTATTATGTTTACTTAAACTTCTTATAGACGAGAATTAAATGAAACAAAATCTCTTCCTTTGAACTTGACTCAATGTGATGTAAGTGCCGTTTTTGTTTACTTCCCATGCCGATGCTGATGCTTAAGGTCACGGAAATAGAAATTCTTGGCAAGCTCACAGGAACAACTTGTTTCTAGCACTTACTTCTTTCGTTCATGTTTTTCTAATTTCGTAGCATTCACCTAAAGCGAAAAGAACTATTTCAATATTGAATAGCTTTGTAATTATACTTTACATCGTAAACGTCACCGTCATAAATCTCTGCACGTGCACATAATCCTGATATAGTTGTAAAAAATAGTGTGTTTTAAAATAAATACTATAGAAAGCATCTATAAATGTGTTCCCACTGAACTGAGCTCATAAAGTACAGATTCGTTGGATGGAAGTGGGAAGGCATTCGCCTTCCCTCTCAAATTAAGGTGCTCATTGGTGGAATCAGATTGGCACCGCTTCATCAAAGTCAAAAGGATAGCATCGGTGTGACCTGCAAAAATAATCTCACTTTCCCATCCCTCTTATCAATTTGGAAGTGTTCCCATTCTTCCTATTGTTTGTTTGCTGAAAGGAGTGTTTATCGACCGTTTCAGTGTCAACATAATTTGGTAAAAGCTGTAGAATGGAGTCATGTTGACAGATGACAGACCGACACTCTTTCCTTGTCTCCCTATCTCTCTGTATGGTTACAACGGTAATCTTAAATGCTCATGTAATATGTATGCATGCGTAGAAAGAGTGTGTATGTGTGTGGCTACATAATGGTTTCTCTTTTACCAAGTTGCTGTCAATATAATATACCAGCACAGTAGTCTAATAAATAATTACACTTGAGGGTATTGAAATTCCAGATTATTTATTTATAAATTTTATCTATCGTATTACAAACTTTACAATTTAGCTTAAACCGGGATTTCCGTATTACCGGTATGTAAACTGACTTTGTATTTGTATTTCCGGAATTCATTTGCCGCATTTTGTAAACAAGTATGTATAGTACAATATTAGACAATTTGCAATTTATATAAGTGTAGAAAAATAGAAGTGGAATATTTTGGCATGTTTGTAACCTTATCGCTTTTGTATATCAAGCCCTTTATGACAAATTGCGATATAATTAAAATGGCCAACATCATTCATAAAAAGAAGCTTCAGGTCAAAATTCATACAAATCGAAGTCTAACATTTAATTAATTATGATGGTGTTATATCAAATTCGTACAAAACTGGCCACATTTTGTATGTATGTATGTATGTAAGTATTCTATAGTATAGTATTAAAATGGTTAAATCTCTTTCCTTAACAATTTATTTGAACGACCTTAAAACTAACTAAAAACCAAGGATACAAAAGTGGTAGCTGAGTATGTGATTTACTTATATGTCATAAAATACGATATACCTATGTTGTCAATCATGACATTTGTCTTATCTATTTAATTCTTATTACATACGTGCGTACTGCAGTGCGATAAAGCGATATGATATTTATCCACAATTTACATATCATTAAAAATCTTTGCTCCATTTTCTCCAGGAAAATGAACTGTACCAAAAGGCAGCATGTGTCAGCTTGTGATGAGTGAGTAAATATTGTCAGATTACACAAGTTATCTGGAAAGAGCCGCATTAATGTATTTACTGTATTTACTGTTAGTCGTTGATTAAGATTAAAAGAGTGCCTATTTATATTAAATAATAATACATTGTTTTACTAAAGACAAAATGATAACTGTTAAAGAATCAATTCAAAAAATTCTATTACGTAAGCACCCCGGCGATTCGTGGTTACATTGGCCGATCAAACGTTTACTGATTTTGTCCTAAACATAAGGCAAGCGCATGTTATTGGCATGCCATGATAGTGTCATAATGTCATCCATATTAATCGTATTCCTTCATTCTTCAGAAGATGGAAGATCCAGTTTCTCACAGAAAATTTTTACAGAAGAATGAAAGGATATAAGTTATTTGAATCAATGTTTTCCGATAACACATAGATATTAAACCTTAGTAGGTGCGACAAAAACAAAAAAGGCACGCAAACATCCAGTAATCAAATTATTCTGGAAAAGTGTGCCTAGTGCCTATCAATGCAATGACTGACATCTGATAACGCCAACAAACAAAACCAAATTCAATTTTCCTAAGTGGAGAGGTGTGTCATTCGAATAAGAACATTGTTGCATAATTTGATTGAGCATTTTTATGTTGTGCATCATTATTTAAATGAAGCTTCTAAAGAATAACAAATTGACAAACTCCTTTATAAACATTCCTCATTCAGTGTGGTACCGTGCTTCAGACACAAGATTCGCAAGCAATTACAAATTGCAATTTAACTACGCACGTCATATTTACTTTCGTTCTCCTTCATGGGGTTGAGTTCATGACCATTCATACAACCAAGTAAAAAAGCCGATCTGATCGGAATCATGGAAACAAGAATTATTCATAGGCACTCACCAGTTCACAATCAAAATCATTCTGGAACATTAACTTATGATTTCGTTAAATGTATCTTAAATACATGCATAGTAAAGTATTTGGTAGCCCCCTTTCTTCAATCAGCAGCAGCATCCACAGTATCCAAATAAAAATGATAAATTAGTCATATAGCCTATTCCATTTTTTGGAGCAGAGCTCTAATGAAGGTAAAAGCAATAACCACAGAATAATAAAGGTCTACGAACTTGGCATGTTATTTTTGTTTATGAAGGAAAAAGAAAGAAAAGGCTAGATCGCCATGGCTCCATAAATTAAGCAGTGTTAGCGTTGAATGAAGAATATGAATACTCAATTACTACACAAAAGACTCATTTTTACTAGGAGCGAAGGGTGACGTGAGGACAACGATAACGACTGACTATTGACTGGTGGCGATGCTGCTGTTGTGTTGTTTGTTCTGCAGATTTTCACGCTCTTATTGCGCATCATATTTGTTCCTATTATTAGTAGTATTTAGCCAATAGGTTTAACAAGATGCAACAATAAAATGGAAGATCATGTCTTCCATCTGTACTTGATATTTACTTTACTTTGCCGAAAATAAAAATTTAGTACTTGCGGCGCCGTAATTTTTCCCATTTGTTTGTGTACTTGTACATGCGTTATTATTGGTTGTGATTTACTGCTGGTTGGTATGCATATTAAACATTGGCAATTTGGCAAACAATAGTATTCAACATCATACATCCCATCACACCACCATATAGTAACATTATTAGAATAATAATAACTGTTTTCAACCACAACTCGGTTAAGAATGGTAAATGTTTCCGGAATTCTGCTTCTGGTTTATGATTTCGATGCTACTGTTGTCTTTATAGCTACTAGCCTCGGTCACAAGACGCTTTTCTCTTAATTTCTTTTTGTAATCATTCATCATGGAATATGTGGTTGCTTTGCTAGCTGGAAAGCTAGCAAAACAAAACTGGATCTGTACTGGTGTAAACAAAAGTCAAACTTTATCTTAGGGGTTTTCTCCTTCTGCATTTTTCCTTGCTGTTGTCGTCGCCCCGCAATACGTCTCTAAAATTATATCTTTACTTGCTGGTTGGGTGGGTTGAGCTCCTGTGTAATTTCTGTACAAGCCTTGGTTCATTATCCTCACCACTTCATCATCATCATGACTGTCATCAGATATCACAACCAATCTTCATTCCTTTCTGTTAATTTCTTCTGCAGCCATCAACTTTAGACAAGTCGTTAGAACCCCACACAACAATTATATCATAGTCCTGGTGTTTTTAGTGCTGTTGCTGAGTAAGCATGTAGCATTCACGTTAATACTGGAGCCTTCTGTTTCCATAAAGTGCTTTCCCATCACATTTCCACTTTATAGTGATCGGGGAAGCGCATGGTAGTTTTTGTGACTTGCTGGCTGCACAGCACAATCTGTAGACTCTCAGTCTAATAAAAATAAAACAGGCTAGATGGAAACGACAAATTTGGTTCATAACTGACTTAAGTTGATTTTGTGTATGTTTTTGATGGACTTCATATTAACATCATTACCATAAAGACCTCTGAATAGCAGAAAGTCTTTGCAGATGAATGAAATGTCATGTTTCTTGGTATATTTTCTTAAAACTTTTTCAGTAGCGCTGCTGTGTTACAGAGGCTTCGTTTATGGTTCTCTTTTGTTACTAAAGCAATAAATACTTAGCTCTTATTTTCTCAATCCAGCTCTACTTCTACAGCTACTTCTCTTGTTCCTCTTCATCGTTGAGAAACCATCTCTTTTCGCATTATGATCATCAAGCAGGGAAAAGAGTACCACACAGTTACACGACTATAACTGCTCCCCAATGTCAAACACATTAATATCAAGCCAGAAAGTCTGTAAGACGTTCTTGAATCGGGTAGAAAATAGTTTGAGCAAATAAACTGCAAAGTTTATTCATTTGAGAGTACAATATTGCATATATAAACATGATGTAACTACATAAATATTTCAACCTATGCCTTACTCTTTCTTATTCTCTTAAATTAACTGATTTTTAAGAGAAGTTGGTCCCTGCAGTTGTTTTCTTGTTGGTCGTCTCATTTTATCCATTTGTCATTGCTGCTCTCTCATGCCCTTCCGAAATGTCTGTTCCAAACTGTTCCCGCAGTAACTAGCTGTAAGACGGACTCTTTATACATAACTTATATGCCTTGCAGATATTATGATGCAACAATTCAAATGAACCTAAACCTTCAAGCTGTTCAGCTTTCTTCACCAGCCTTCATTTCACATATTACCTTGCATTGGCAAATCTTTGAGATCCTACCCGTGAACTTGAAGTATTTTACATGTTAAGAGATGTATTGTGTAAAGTGTAAGGATGGGTGTCGGAGGCGACTAGGGTGAAGATACCGAATATAACATGAAGACCCAGAATGTTCTGGTAGAATTGAGGAACAGGTGAATCTAATAGATAGGAAGGAATTTGCGAGTCCACTATGTTAGTATTCATCTAAAAAGGAGTAAATGTTATCTTGGTGGCTATCATTGTTTTGCTTCCTGATTCTCTTGTTTATGTTTGTACTATCACCAAGTTAGTATTTAATATCGTTAAGTAGCAGTATTTCTACAGAGAGTGATCGAGTTATGCTAGTAGCTGGATGTTGTAACAGAGGTTGTCATCCACTGTTGTCTAGTATACAGTTTGCATTATAGCATCTATTTATTTGAAATTCCAATATACTGCAATACTAATGAACTTCTGCTAATGAATTAACCAAATAATTTTGTACGTACATTTTAAACTATTTCAAATTCATACAGTACATACATATGGCATATATTGAGACTTGGTTATACTGATGAAGATACGCTTCCGTGCCCACAAACTGATCTGAAGTTGTACAGATAGCAAGCTTTTCAGAAGAGATAGCAACGCATATTTATCTGGAAAACGTCTGGCTTGACAATACTTGTGCACATTATAAGTAAGCACATTATTAAACTATACCTTGTCCACAGATACCAACTAAAGTTATCATTGAAAATAGTTTAAACTTTTCAGTTTACCACAGAGGAACACATATATTGGAATGCTAATGAATAGGAAGTTAAATCTATACATGATGACTTGTGTCAATCGATTGTGTCTCCGTGATACAATATTGAGTATTTGATGGCACAGTCCTTACAGTCCTTAGAATTATTTCGAATGCTTGCGAAGTAAAAATGTACTTATAAAAACCACATTCGTATGAGTATTCTTATATTTTAAAGGTTTGTAGCATGTAAAAATGAAACACGAATTATATAGCCGTGCATGGATTATTTTGTTTATGGCATGTGGCTTCAGAAGGTGGTTGGTTGACTCTATCTTTTTCCAAACACAGGAACTTGTACAAGAACAATGATATATGAATTCTTGAAAACATCAACTAATATTGTGATAGTACTAAGCCAGAGAACTATATAACTTGGTGTAAAATTCATACTACTCTAAGAGAAAATTCATGGATATGCGAAGCAATGGTATGTATATATTTGTCTGTATACACGCACATCAACATCAAACGCCATTTCCCGTGTAGCTTTTGGTGTTGTGTATTTACTTGTGTATAAAAAAGAAGCAAAAGTGCAACAACCAAGAAGAACAAGACGAAGAAGGCAACGGCATTGAATAAAACTAGAGGGGTAACAACCCAGAGAAGCGAATATCGGATACGTAGTGACTCATACAATAACATGACATTAACTTTCCACAATTATCAGCTGTGGATGTGACCTTTAGCGACCTCCAGCGCCCCAGGGGTTATGAATTGACCCATGATGTCTTCATAAAAGTTGTTTAGTTTTGTCCCCTCTATCGATTTATGCCATTAAAATGTGGTGCTGCATATACCACCATGTGACCTTTGACCTCCTGA
>JAQFYG010003706.1:0-12126 GCA_034694325.1 Entomobrya corticalis | reverse complement strand
TTATTGGCTTTAGCCCCTTACATCATAAAAGAGTACAAAAAACTTAATATAAGAATGATAGGTACGTGAGCAAAGCAAACAAAAAAAAAGCAAAATGATATTTTATTGCAGTGTACACCTATTTATTCCTCGTTTATAAAATAAATGTGAAGATATACAATAAAGCTTTAAAGTTGCAGACATTATATGTGTATGCTTGTCCATACCTTAAAATTTTATGTTTATTCAGAGAAAAATCATATGGTGCACTTAATATATATCATTTGAGCGTAATGTCTATATGATTATATGATAATAAAGGAAGCATCATCATCGTGATCATGAAAGCACGCACGTACGTTGAAATATTATGAAGACGTCCTTTTACAGTGTCCCTGCAAAGCACAAGACTAAAAAATAACCATCTTTATCGTTCTCTAGGCGGCCCACCAACCATCAACTTTCCCTTCCATCTGTCCTCTACTTATTTTTAACTTGATTTTTATACTTTTGCGTTGTTATTTCTTTGTGCTACTTACATAGTATGTGGCTACTCTGTCATCTCATGTCATTCATGTCAAAATATTACAGCCAAGTGTTTTTTATATCGCATATGTAGCCACGTTCCTCAATATTCTTAATGTTAGGGAATATCCTGTCTAGCAAACTATAGCAGTAATAAAAATAATTTATTGTACTCTTACATATAAAGAAAAATAGGATATTCTATTCAACTACCTCAAAGTTATGCTTACTTTGAGCAAGATATGACAAAAAACCATCATATCTCAAAAAATCGAAGACATATTATGGCTTTTGGATACTACAGAAAGAAAGTCCCTTCACGTTGCGTTTCCGCACACATATTAACATCAGTTACATAAATATAACCAACTATCAACTATATAGTATGCTATTTCTACATGCAATCACTCTAACAATTTCAAGGATCTTTCTTTAATTCTGCAACTCTATCAGACATTTTATAATACAAGGGCGATGTATGGTTTGTAAGGGAGCGTAGAGAATGCTAATACTGCAAGAACGTATGCATTGTTTATGCTGCATTCTGTACTACTCTCGTAACGAACCAAGGAGAAAACATTTTATTGGAAGAGGTAAATTTGTGTTTTGCTTTCATTCCCCATCATAATCACAGTATCTTTTGTGTTCTCCCTTTTTGTTTTGTTACTAATTTTAGATAGAACCCCATTTCATTTTTGTATTGATAAAGTACAAATATTACATGTGTATAGAAGTAAATTAAAATGTTATCTTGTTTGACGAGACAGCGACTGTGTATTTCAAATTCTGAATTTGGTAAAACGTGCTTTCTTTGAAAGTCACGTCAAGTCAAAATGCATCATGATAAAAAGCATTCCCACAATTTTGATAAAGAAGAAAGAAAGGGGAAGGGGGAGATGCATGTGTATGCCGCTGCCGTACTACTATCAACATCAACTATTTTATAAAATAAACTAGACATAAAAAAGAAGGCCAAATCAAATTATGCGTGTGTATTAAACCGTCAGGCGTAGAAGAAGAAACTGAAACTTGGATGCTTAAATTGGTCTAAAGCAAACGCATTATTGCCTGTTTTGAAGGGTAAAAGAAGACGTCCACAGCAAATTTTTCAATAATTCCGTTAAAAATGAAAACAGCTATTATATGGCTGAAAGCAAGCTATAGTTGCATCGAATTGTTATAACATCATGCAAAATGACATTGACCTGTTTCGGTAAATTATTGTCGTTATAATAATGTTTCCGTTTAGATATATTGACCACATTAAATGGAATATTTAGTTATAGTCATGCATTTTTATGATGGGCTATCAACGATGACATTCGAGAAATATACGGCCTTTTGAATTATAATAAGTATACATCAGCAAATTTCCTTGAGCATGCCATTTAAGTAAAGAAATAATGCGTTTGTGAACATATTTAACTCGATAAAAGCGAAAAAAGAGCAACAGAGGTTATTACGTGAAATGTATTTATATACATGAATGTATAATATGAAAGCTTCCCATTTCAAAGAGGAAGTTAACATTCATGCACCGCAAAAGGAAGAGAAATAAGAAGGGAGACAGCTCTGAGAGTTAGCAACGCAGTAAAAAAGAAAGAGCGTAAAGATCCCTACTTTTGTAAGTAGCTATAAAATCCCCACATGAACGACTCACTCGCCACCACCACACTACGGCTACTACATTGCATATTAAGGGTTAGATATGAGTTTAGGGACTAAGAAGAGGACGACAAAAACGAGGAGAAAGACAACGACTACAGCAGACATGAAATGCGTTCGAAATAATGAAAGATAAAAGGGGATGACAAAAAGTACTTCGGCACTAGGAAACCACATGCCACGTTGGTTTCTCCTTTATCCATATTCCCTCTCCTTCAAGTTTTAACCAAACCCAATGGGGAAAAGTCCTTTGAAAAAGGATGGAAAATACTCTTGGATGGATAGACTATGTAATACTTGCGTACTTCTTCATTTCGTAAATTCAAAGGGAAAGTGGGAGAGAGAAAGAAAGAGTCATATATAGACACACATCAAAAAAGTTACCTATAATTTTTAGTTTTTAGATTTTACTGTATGTACGATCAGTCAGCGATGTTTTATTGGCACACAGAAAACAGTAAACACGGAGAGTAAACAACAAGGACGTACGTTTAGGCATGACTGAGTAATATAAAAGAGATAACTTTTTGTGCACTGCTTATATATAAAAATGGTGTACACGAAAAAAGTTATTTATGGGTTTGGGAAATTGACGAAAGATAAAATTTGAGGTGACATGCGAAAAATGATAAAGAACGAAAGATAAAACAAGAAGTACTCTTGTAGGAGGAATGACATATATTTATTTATATGTACGTAAACAAGTGAATATGTATTGTTGAAACAGTAGCATCCTCGGCTAAATATAGAAATAGTATTCAGTATTCGACTCCGTTTTTAGATACACTGTATATCGCATCTTCTTTCTACAAGTGGCTTAGTTGTGAAAGGGGAAAATCTCATAAAAACCCCAACAGAAGAATTTCGCCATATAGAAATTAACAAACAAAATAATAGAAACAAGAAAGTTTTCATTTGAGGACATATTGTTTCACTAAAAACTCTAGCAATAGAATATGTCTGTCTAGGTTTGCTATAATAAAGTGTATTTGTATATTTCATGACGCAAATTTCTAAAAGATTGGTGCTGCTCCAAAATGTTTGCTGTTCGACTTGATGGGAGTTGACGTACTAAAAAAGTGTAGTGAAGAATAAAGGCAGAAGAAAATTGATATGTATATGAAAGGGTCTATTTTTGTTTGTTGGTATTCAATCTTTTGATGCCTCTCAGCAATAAAATTGTAGATTTGATAGGTAAAGTTTGCGTCTTAAATTGAAATATCCTTGTAAATATGGCTGATTTTTTGTCTCTTTCTCTCATGAATTCAGCATCACTAGTTCAAATCAGTGTTTTATACTACGCCATCAAAATCAAACTAGCATCATGTACCTTTATATCATGTATACATCTACTGAGCAAAAATCTGCATTTTCCTTCAACTTTTCCTGAATGATATATACACATTGCTATTCTAAAAAGACTCGAGGCAATGAAATAATAAAATCGAAACTGTGATGCAAAACCAAAACCTCTTCTTTCACTTATTCTTCTTATAGTAGTTGTAGTAATACATACAAGGCAAACAACAAAACTAGTTGGAAAGTTGTTTTCACCCTGTAGACACATGTAGAAAGTAGTAATAGGTACGTTATAGGCATAAATATCTCTCATACTCACTTCATGAAAATTGCAAGCGAGAAAACAGTGTGTGTGTGTGTGTAGTATGTAGTAGCTCGCATGGTTTAAATGAGACGTAGACTGAGGCACGAACTCTGGTAAACCTAGATCCACAATACCCAACGGCATAGAAATTCAGATTGAACAATAACCTTGATCTATCTTCTGTCTGCTTCCACTTTCAGATTCATATACAAACACAAAGCAATTTTCATGGGCTATAAGCGCGACTAGAGAGAAAAGTTGTGGTTAGGAGTTAGGATGCATCCATAAAATTTCTTTCCTCGTTTTCCTCTGTGTTGTGTATGCATGCTGGCTTATAACCAAACACGAAATTTGAAAAACTGACTGCCGGCTACAATGCTCATTTATATATACATTCTGAGTTTATAATTTGTAGTTACTGGTGGTATATCGTGTTATTGCCAGTTTTTCGATTCTCTGAATCTGGTCGAACGTTGAACGGATGTATGAAGTAAAGAAAACATAAGATAAATAGGTACTATATGTTGGTGAATACTATGAATGTGATATACGTCGTATATGAGCGGTCTATATGAAAGAAAAGGGTTGCACATCTAGTCGACAGAGTGAAATTGGTTTTGAAAATGAGAACGTAATGAAGGCGAAGGGAGGGAAAACGGCTGATTGTCGTCTATTGTTAGTCATCTACTCCTACTCCCGCCACCACTTCCACTAAACCAAACAAGTTTTCATATAAACTTTCTCTTTCCACTGTTGTTGCTGGCAGGGCAGGCGGTGTAATAGAAGATTGGTTTGTGAGCGGTGCACTGGAACAGTGCACAGGGAAAAACTACGTTGGCATGCAGAGTGCAAGCAAGCAATGTTGGAAAAGGGACTGATTGTGATGAATACCGTGAAAATTCATAGGAATATAATATACTGTGTGCGTATATAAACTCATAGTTGTACGCACTCTTTGATTGTATTGTGTGTGGTTAATATAATACAGAAGAGGAGAAAGCATTTATGGTACAATGGGTTAAAACATACACACACAAGTTTATTCACCAAGTTGATTTCAAATCAAAACCGATGCCCATAAATCCTTCAATCCTCATTCCCGCTCGCATGTTTTGGCGGTGTACAAAATTTTTAGAGAAAGCTGGGCTTCACAATGGATGGCTTGGGAGAGGAGAGAAAAAAAGAAGTTGGCTAGCTGGCATTATCATCATCATTCTCTTGATTACATTGTCGTCATCAAAACAACCGAGAGTGTGATGTAGTGTTTCCCAGATTTTCTATTTATATTAACAATGGTCAGACTTGAAGTATAATTTATATGGCTGAAACCAGAGGAAGGAAGGAGCAGGATAAAAAAAATTATCGGCACATATGTGTTAGAAAGCTTGCACTTTCCTCCCATAGACAATGATACATTATCGAGCTTTTTGAACTTTTGATTTCAATTTTAAGAAAATGGTTACTTGAGGTCTACCCCTCAATATCACGTCTCACTAAATTTTTTGTTGGCCAAAGTATTAAATATTTCACCAAGTTAATATTTAAATTCTGAGGGAAAGTAGAAATAGAATAATATATCATGTGTAGGTATATATAACAACTAAACACACGACACCAGTGGACATTTTGAAAGTATCGAGGATACAAAAATGGCTAAAATGACACGAATCAGGAAGTGCTCAAGAGTGCTGCTTTATGAACGCGGCGGGATTCTAGCCCTACTGTTTGATACTTTGAGAAATATTCGTGCTCCATTTTAATTTGACAGTAAAACAGCAACGAAACTGATACTTACACACGCCTACATGGAAGTATCTCGTTAGCTTCAGCTCTAGCATAGGCAGTTGTAGAAGTAGCATCACAAGCATGCACGTAGAGAGGATGGTGCACCCTTTTTTTACAGTTTTCCATTAGGTACAACATGATGTCACGAAGGTGGTGGGCTATAATTACGCCAAGAGCTGATGATGCGCCTCGTTCAGATATACCTATCTATCTAGCAAGACAGGGCATTTCAACCCTGCTCATTTTGCTTTCCTCTCTTAACTGAAATTAAGAAAAACAGTGAAACCTCATCAGGAATACCTATGCGTATATATTTACATATGAATAAGAAGATAAAAACAGACTGCATCAAATGCGACTTTCTTTGGAATAGCATAATATTACTTCTAACACGAGAAGATGAAAACAAGAGCAAACTACAGCTCTCTAAAAGGATGAGTTCTCCGTCTACCTATGCCTATCTATACCACTTACTGGGATAATGTGCATGGCAGAGGACAAAAATCTAATGTAGTCTCTGCTGTCCCGTAATGCTTGCTTTCTTTCTCTTCGCGTCTTCTCTTTCTCCTTGAGTTACACTCATGCAAGAAAATCTTGATTCCCTTCTGAAATCTCTCCCATGTAATGTTTCCTCCTTTTCTCCTTGAGTGTTCGTATTACCACACGGAAAACTGTATTACCCCACGCACTCACGTGTGTAGAAATATATAAATGTATTCGTTTATAGGTATTTAAAGTGTATATGAATTGAGATAGCGAGTAGATGAAAATGAAAGTCAATCCTTCTCTCGTCTCCTTCCTCCTCACTTTCAAAATTTTTGTGTATTTACAGCTTCCTTCTCGACGCTCGTGATGGTGTTTACACTTACATCCTTCTCGTAAACCACATCAGACCACTAACCGTGTTAACCAAGTAAAAGTGACTCTGACTTCATGGCTCTTGCTGAAGAAGCTTTCAACCAACTTGTATTACTTCTCTCGTTGCTTGTTGAGAAGAGCGGGAATAGAGAGCATTATCACAGTTAGTCTAGTGAATGGAGAAAGAAATACCTTTAACCACACCATAACCATATAAGTTATATTTCCACACACATTAAATTTCCGAGTAGGTATATATTTCGTCCATACATTATGTATTATATAATCAAATACTCGCACACAACTCTTCTCTCTCGGTTAGAAACTAGCCAAGCATGCAAGGACATGCATCTTTATCATGTTTCTTTACTTCCTTAAGTGTCGTTTATGTGACGGTGTAACAAGATTTCTCCTTTTGCTTTAAACAACTACCTCATTCTGTACACAACACATGCACCTCGATACACAGCATTGCAGGATAAAAAGTGTATAAAACCGTGTTTTAAGCCGTAAAAAGTAAAAATGTAAGCCATGCCAAGAAGCAGATGTTGCAACTTCAGTAATGTTTTCTGCAACTTTGTGATATATTGTACTAACGCCACTTTCTTACCATCATCATCATCATGTGAGAGTAGGTATGCATTAGGACTTTTATGCATGAGGCACATAAAACGGATGTCGTATCTTCTACAAAATATTGTGTAGAAGCATTTTGAAGTGTCTACCGCCTCTCCTCGTCAGCGACATAATTTCTTTTTTAAGTAGGCATTTTTGTACTTTGTAAGAGGGTTTCCTTTGTCAGATAAAAACTGACGGTCTTTGAATGGCGTATGTGTACTCTTTAATTTTGCATGGAAAGTTTCTTGTCAAGAATTCATTGTAGATCAAACGTCTTTTCGAAGGCTGTAAGCTAAACTTTATTACAGTTATATTTACTTGTAGAAACTGCAATAACAATGCATTCATAGGGTCCTGGACTGGTATTTATTTATGTAGTTACATCATCATTGAAAATTCCGGCAAGTTTAGAGGAAAACGGATACAGAACGGTAAATCCTTCCTTCAAAATTAGAAACATCCTTATTCAAATGGTAGGAGGAAGTTTCTTAATATAAAAGTTAAGTGTTGTTACTCGTTGGACACTTTTACAGATATACTAGACAACTATATATAAGTGTAAAGTATGTCTGCACTTCCATACATGTTAAAACAGTGATCACCTTATGAATGTTACAATGTTATCATTTATATTTACAAAGTAGCGCAGTAAATAATATATAATCCTAGGGCCAAATTGTATTTGTGATTAAAAATTCAATCAAATACTCTAAGAATTACTATTTTGTGCTATTATTATACACTTTCTACGTTACGTACGAATTCTTCGTTTAGTTTTCATCGTTTTTTGTCACTTCTTTCTATATATATTTTCTTAAATCAAGTAGCTCGTTTAATTTATTTTTCCTTCTTAGAGCATTTTACGTTGCGGTATCCGTAATTGAATAAAAAGAAACTTCATATTACGCGGAAATCCCGTATTTTTTGTTTTACGGTTATGAATTTGTGGGATGTTTACTCAGTTTGGCTTTCTCCTTAACATTTCCTTTTTCCTTTCAAAGCAAAAATGTATAAAATCGTATTATAAAAGGAATTATAAATATAAACATACCTGATCTATGCTTTATTTGAAACCTGTCTAAACAGTTAAAGAATTTCTACTGCATTCGACTTTCCTTTTAAACTATTTGTGTTATATATAATTAGTTATACCATAATACCAGGTGATAATTTTTAAGTTAGATAATTTATACTTGGTGTCGCCTGCTTCAATATAAATGACTAAATAAATATTATTTAATATTAGTAAGACAACGTCGCATAAATTTGTATTTACCTAGGCGGAATCCATCGTTTTCTAGAAGAGTGAATCGCCAAATGACAAGGACACACTTCAAGTTTTCTCGTCAATTTCTTTTTGTTACTTACAAGCATGAAAAGGCTAAATCAAACGTGTTTATGCTTTATTTGAAAAACAAAAAAGTAGCAAAGCAGGGTTTTACCTCTCCACTATGTTCCCCTTCGACAACTTATATAATATAGGTATTCCATTTAACTAGATAATCGATAATATTAACGAAAGTAAACAATATTTCATTGTGGGGACGTGCTTTAGTTCCGATAAACTATCAAATGTTATGTACACACATAACACTTATCTGTGCAGTAGTGTAGACACAGTTCTGTTTGTGTTTATTTTCGGTCTCTTATCAGAATTAAACATCTTCCCGTCTGCTTGCACAACGATGTATCTGCCTTCAACTGTAATTGACATTTATGCTATATTCAAAACTAATGATGTGAACGTAAAGATAATGCATTTTATATTTGTTCATCATGTAATGCCGTTTGCCCTAGATTTACATCTTGATAGAAAGTACGATGTTGCAACTGCTGTCTTTTTCGCTAGTTTTGCAAATTAAATGTTTATAACGGGAAAAACTTTCGTTTGCTTGCGCAGCTAGTTGTTAACGAAAGTCAGTTAAAACTTTCATCAAAATATAACTAGTTTTACAGCTCGTTTTCGCATACATGTACCTGAACTGAACTGCTATTCTTTCTGAATTACTTTCGGAAGTTGAAAGAAATTAGAACAACGAACAAGTTTGCATAAATGTTACTCATAACTAAATTACATGAACTTTCACCATCAGAATATTGTCCTTGAACGGATGTATGGAAGCTGTATCGATGTATGTCATCGTGGAATTTCAACATCGCCAACATGGTACTTTTATCTTTTCTATCATTCAATGACAGCAGCAAGGAAACTCATGAGAGTAAAAAGTTAACATCATCTAGCCTGGATTTTCTAACCACGATATTATGCTCATGTTATACGTAGTATGTAACTTGAAGGTTTCTATTGCTTGTGTCTTGTATACATAAAGAAATCGTAGGCACAGCGCCAAATGTGACCAGTACTACATATAAATAATGAACGATAAGTAGGAGATTCGTGGAATTTTTTAAAACCGCAGGATCATATTCATATTGCTACTCCATTTCTCTGATATCGCTTCAAAGTATCGTATTATATATTACAGAAAAACTGCGTCATTACTACCGTTTCTGTTGCCCCACTAAAGATACTGAAATTCCAGTTGTAGTTGAGCCACATTACATACATCCACATGAATGTATGGGATGGCACATTAAGAAATCAGTAAGGCAATCTGTTTCGTTGTGGCCTAATTTTCAAACACGGGAGAAAGCAGCAGCAAGTTGAATGATAGTAAAATGCAATACAAAAGGAAGCAATATTAGCAACGCTATATAGTTTCTCCCATCCCATTCATAGCTTTGGCATTAGACTAATAATATAATGGAGTAATAATGTGTACGCCAAAATGTAAATGGCTGTCTTTAATAAGAAACGGGAAATACGGATAAAGGAGGAAAGGACCTTGGAAAATTTCCGCAGAAACATATTTTCAAAAGGTATATTTGACTTGCGTATATAACGATTTTCAAACAAAATAAATTTCATATTGTATGTATGTACCTCTGCTAAGTATCTTTTCTGTCTGTGGGTAATTTCATTTCTTTCGGAAGATTGCAAAATTTCCCTTTTTTGTCAGTTACATTAATACCTACACATGCATGAATAACTTAAACATTTAAGGATAAAAATAAAAAGTGAGTGTACAGTCACGATACGAAATAAAATACTGTACTAGCAAAAACTATATTATACACAGCAGTTAAACCACCATGTGTTCACCACCGCCACCACTATTGTATAATATCCAATGAATGAAACATGCATATAATGTGAACGTGAAGTACAGTCACAAAAACGTACATAACCACAGAGCGCAATGCAAAAAAAGAAGAGAGTTTTCTATTTTAAAGGATTTTTGGTGATGGTGTGTATATGGCAGTGGTGGTGTGATAGAAACTAACACTAGTAACAGTAACACGGATGTAATGAAAGAAAAGTAAGTGATGCAGTTAGTGGAATGTGAGTGAGGCTCGTTGGCAGGATTACACTATTACTCTTATCCTTATGAATCTACTAATGGCTCTTGTCTGTCTGCCACGAAACAGCATAAAATAGGGAAAAGACGAAGAAGAAGTAGAAGGAGAGGAGTCATTCTCAAAAAATATTCTTTAGAAATGAATGAAGGAATGTATAATGATAACATTTTCTCCTAGTTGCAACTGCCGCTGCTGTCTTAACTGAAAATACGGAAAACCAACATCTTTACAATACACACACTGTAAAGCGTCATCATCACATCTCCTTCTCTCTCTGTTGCTTTCACTTGCCTGTTTTTCTCTTGTACTTATCATTCCCTCTCTACCTTCTCTTTTTAGTCATTTCCCATTACATGGTAATATGCATAGATTACTTAAAGGATCGTCATATTATCCAGAGAAGCTTCTTCCTCTTTTTATTATTTTACTTCATTTACTTTTTTAAAAAGAGTAAGAAAAAAGAAACGTTCGCGGAATAAAACACAAAGGAGGAAGGGAAATGAGAAGGAGAGAGAAATGTAAAAAGAGGCGGGAATTGAACAAGGGTAAAAATAAGAATGGGATCTGCTCAAGTGGCAGTGATATCCTTAAATTTTCAGTCAGCACAACTGGAACGTTCATACATTAAGAAAAAATGTCCTTGTGTAAAAGGGATAGAGAGAGAATTATTCTTTTAAAAGCAACTTTCTCCTCTATTCGTTAGCCCTTTTGCAGAAGAAAACGCACTTTATTCTCATTTTCTCCTGAAAACTTATACAATGTATGTTCTTATTCTTTTTTGCTCTAGCCAGACAACAACAACAATAATAACGAAAGCGCTGTCTTCTTGTTTTTCATCATTACTACTTTTATTTCATGCCTTGCTGTTTTATCCCTTATATAGGTATACTATAGTGCATTTAGCTTAAGCTGTGTACCATCAGATATTCTGAACATTTATGCATTCTTCGTTGAAAATATATTTTGTAGGTTTTTTAAAGAAGTGAAACGAAGAAAGCTTGGAAAATGGAGAAATTTTCATTTTCTTTCCTACATACTTTTGAGTCGTCATTCTCTTTTTCATTGAGCATTTTTCTAACGAATTCACACAAGATTTACCATAAGAAACGAGCAAAGCTATTTACATTATCTTCCACTTTTAAACCTAACGGTCCCGTTAAAATAAATAAAGGAGCACTTTGTATTTTAAGTTTACGACTGCTTTAAATTCCAGTAGTAGTTGTGTTATTATTATAATTGTATGAATGCCAAAAGTTGTAAATTCTTCTCAAACAAAAAAATGTTTACGAGAAGTATACAAGTTTTAGGAATGTTGATGCCAGAATTCGTAATGCAATATAGCTAGATTCTCTTTTATGCCATACAATAGCAGTGCTCTCATTATTCAAGCCTAGATGCTGGTAAACTAAATAATCTCATTCAATGCTCTTAAGTTTTAGAAAAAAGCTTTCTCCAGTATTTGACCTTGACAATGGCAGCAAGATCCTCCTCTTTTTCCTTTTTAGTAAATGCGATTGCAGATTGGTCATGTCATATTGCATGCAACTCACAATTTTTGGTGACAAAATTTGATTAAAGGATAAACTTTTTTACTTACTTCAAATACTAAAATACAATATCATATAATTCAGACATGCAAAAGCATTTTAAACATATGGTCTTGATCTCTAGTC
>JAQFYG010003705.1:0-12128 GCA_034694325.1 Entomobrya corticalis | reverse complement strand
TCTTCTCTACTAACTAGAATTAGTAGCTAAAGATGTAAAGGCTTATTACTACGCTACGCTCTTTACTTTTACTTACTACGCATTTTCTTTTTACACGCACTCACAGCATTTGGCATAGATAGAGCCGTAGTCAACGATAACTATACGGCCACGAGGAAGTAAACATATTGGTTTTCCCATCAAATACGATACAAACAAAAGCATGCTCTGTGCCTGTGTTCGGCTTGTGGGTGGTTGCATTTTTCTGAAGTGAATGAAAGCATTTCTTCTTCTAAACTAAACGCTTATCCAGAAACCGACTAGAGTTTTAAAATCTGCTTTAAATATTAAATAGTAGATTGTTAAAGGGTGTTCTTATATATGTTCAACGGAGTCTGGATGAGTGAATGTTTAATTTGATAAGCTATTTAAACGAATAGAGAAAGTAAACAATATAAGTAAGGGTAAATACGTGAACAACAAGTGAATCGGTTCCCGGAAGGTGAAAGTCAAAAGTGAATAGGGAAAGATGAGGTCACTCCCTAATATTTTAATTGCCGGTAAGATAATTATGTGAAGATTTAAGATAATAGCAAACTTTAACACTAATACTTATGAAGATATAAACTAAACTAATGACAATAATTAATGCGTACGCTGCTTGTGTGATTCCATATGCCATATTATGTTTTGCTGCTTACAAAAGTCAGATGAATTTTAAGTTATTGAAATGTGAAATTATTCTTACAAATTACCTTAGTTGTCCTCAGTTTAATGGTAATTGAAAGGTCTCACTTGCACTGTATATATTTCATATGTTTGATAGTGTAGGTGTAGAAGAATTTTAAAAATTTTATTTAGCAATGTTTAGCACTATAAAAAATTTAAGATGTATATTTTTTAGCAACTTCAGGTAAAGTATTCAGTCAGGTATTGTCTAATGTATTCATTTCCTGTTTATCTTTATAGGCACCCCAGGTGTTGGAAAATCGACATTAGCTCAACAAATCGCTGAAGAGACTGGACTGGAATGGCTGGATGTCAGCCAAATCGCCAAAGAAAATAAATGCCTTGAAGGTTACGACTCCACCTATGGCTGCCACGTACTGAACGAAGAAAAAGTAATTTACTATGAATAACTATAAGTTAATTTACTTTATTCCTAGAAAAGTGTTCGTTCGTTCGTAGAATAATATCAAAATGTTCTTCCTGTCACAAAATTAAACATCTCGACTCTCGTGATGTGATATAAACAAACCTGACATTTTTTATCATTCCAGACTCTTGATGAGATAGAGGATCGTATGGAGGAAGGTGGCAAAATTGCGGATTATCACGGATGTGACTTTTTCCCTCAAAGATGGTTTGACATAATTTTTGTCCTTCGTACAGACAATACCATTTTGTACGATCGTCTAGTTGGCAGGTATGTCAACTTTACAATTCTGAAAAACAATATTATATAAGAAACTGAAGTTGAAAGCCCTGTTTGTAGTACAATATGTGAGAAATTAATTAATTATTTTTGTTGCATTGCAGGGGGTATTCAGGCAAGAAACTAGAGGATAATGTGCAATGCGAAATTTTCCAAACGGTTCTAGACGAAGCCAGAGAATCTTATTCTCCAGAAATAGTTTTCGAGCTTCCATCTAATACATCTGCTGATATGGAATCAAATATTGAAAAAATAACTCAATGGGTGGAACAATACAAACAAAATGTTATCAAGACTTAGTAGTTGCAGTTTAAGAAAGTAATCTGTTTATTTAAATTCGTTTCGTAAAATCGCCGTACAAATATCGTTGCCTCTTTAATTTGTTTTTATCTTTCCATTTACACAAAAACACGATTTATACTCTTTTAATTTGTACAGGTTCTGTGTTTATCGAAACCAAAAAATATGTTACATAAATATATAAATATTATATATAATGATGTTACGATGTGATGCATCAATAAACTATAGAAAAAAATCATGATTTGCAATCATCTTTACTTTCGCTTTTACTACTACAATCAAGTTCCACCATACAGTTAATACAGTAGTACAAGATTTTGATGCAGAGAAAAATTCTAGATTTTTATTTCATCTAGGGTTAAACATATTTATCCCATATTAACTTTGCGATAGAAAAATTTAATGCTGACTGTGTAGCAGAAAGGAAAACCAATGATACACATCAATAATGTCAATGTTTAAAAATTGTTTCAGTTTCAACATTTCGTTGCATTTATGCATTCGGTTTTAAGAAATGTGATTAGTTTGAAATGAAGGTATGCAGCAATGATCATTGCTTTCCATTTTCAATAATTCGCATCAAACATTAGGTCTCATAAATGTTCCGTGGAATTGGCGACAAAAGGGCATATATATATATATAGCAAATGCCATACGACATGCGAATTGCGATTAGTAAAAAGAAAATGTTCAGATACATAATCACGTAAGTTTTCGTGTAAATCATTCAAAATATTTAATGAAGCACTCTATTGAGATAATAAATTTAATGTCACATCATAAATGAGTTAATTACAGAAGACATATTTGCGATATATAAATTTCTCTGTCAAAAACACGTCCTCAAAGTACATTCGAAAATAGAAAACAATAAAATAGCTCCAATTACAGAGAAAACAAAAATATTGTATTGAAAATTCTATTCCATCATGTTCTAATACATCGGGAGGGGATTATTATTGTTTTAAGCATTCACTCCTCTTGACAGGTTTTACTCTCTTATTCGTATTAATTAATATTAACAATATATTTTATTTATATTTATTTTTGTATCCTTGAATTGTAGGTAGTAAGTTTTCGGTTGCAATAATGTATTTACGTAATAATAATAGCATTTTGTAGTTTATATATGAAGTTACAGTTTTATGTACATGATATAAATATATTCGTACACTAGAAACCGTTTGTAAAAATTACGCACGGAAGTTATCACTGCACTGCTAAATACAATGTTTAGCTAGATAATGTTTAAGATTTATCCACTACTCCGTTTTCTGCTGGCAGTACAGCTCTTTAAGGGATTTGAGTTCGTCTATCAGAGCTTTGTTCTGGTTTTCTAACACAGCGACTCGGTTCTCAAGGCATTTGATGTACTCCTTCTTCTTTCGACGACATTCCCTGGCAGCTTCCCGATTTTTTAAGAGTCTGATTTCTCGTTTTTTATTCGCCTCTTCGCCTCCATGTTGGCCTCCGGATAAACTGCCTGCAACTACAACAGATGAACTGCTTGAAGATGAGGAAACGGGACGAATGGTATATGCCTGAAGCTCACTCCCGACTGTTAATAAATATTATTTCAAAAAAAGTAATGGATGTGATTAGGTCACTCCAGCAATCAACACTGTTTCAACCCAATCAGATCGACACTACTTCTTTGAGAACGCAGTCAGTGCAAAGCTTCTTCTACTTAACATATAAATATGCCTACTGTCTATCCCGACTCGACAGACGACAGTGAGGTTACAGTTACCTGGAACAAAAAATTGTTGACCATCTTGGGACTGTGCGTACTGCACTATCGTTCCACCTGCTGTGGCCGCGTTAGTCATGGTTATGGTTTGAAGTGCAGCGGCAGGCACGTTTGATGCCTCCGCTGACGGAACCTGTCCCAAACCCAGGGCGTTAGCTGGTATGACTTTAACTACACCTGGAGGATACTGCGTGTTTCCTATTAATATCCCCCCACTTGAACCGTCTGCGTCTTGACTAGACTCTGACTCTGTTGTCGCTGAGTCACCTCTGTCCCCTATTTTGGAAGAAAAGTATAATTTACACATGTATAAGAAAACTTTCCAATTCATAACAATCGGATGTGCAGTAATATTTCATTCACACAATAATATTCAAGTACCTGAAATTTCTGCACCACTTAGCTCGCTAAAGATTTTCCTGTATGACGGCCTTCGCGACAGGATTTCTCTCCTTCTTTTGTCGGAAGGTCTACCAATAACGTCAGGATGATCAATACCGTCGTTCGATAAAGACTCGTCACTATGTGGGCTCCCTAACACTTGCACCGTTTGTATGGCACCTCCGGCAGTTTGGATTACACTGGGATTTTGTTTCACCAAGATCACGTTACCTTTCTGTAATTGCAACTGACCGGCAGCACTTTGGATAACTGAAGGGGATTGGATGACACTTTGCTGAAATTCCAAAAATAACATCCTTATTAGGCACACACACAAGAACAAGTGTTTATTCCAAAGAATAACCGAAATAGAAATACGCATCGTTGGCGTTCATTTTTGCACGTGAGCACGTGTCTTTGATTTCGCAATTCTATGTAATATTTACATAGGCTACATGTAAATCACAACATGATTTTGATTCTCGATGCTTTCGGCATGGGTTTTTAAGATTTAGAAATAGTACATTGAAGAAAAGCTTTAATTTTTAAAATAGAAAAAGCAGTTTCCATTAAGAAATTAACCATAAAAAATAATTGATTATGTAAATTATTTAGGATGAAGACAAATAGCCAAACCAAAAAAATGAAAGTGTATAGTATACAGTAATAATGATATACAGGACTGAGAATGTAGTGCATGCTAAAATCTGCAATAATTTGCGTAATAGTAGTTTGACACAATTTTGACATTTTACGCAAATGTCATCTAATACAAACTTACCATTTTATGCAGCAAATAAATACTCACAACAAAGAAAATGTTCAATAAAACATAATAAGAGTTTGTTATAAAGAAAATTGCTTTTAAATTGTCAATTTAAGTATTAAACGAAAATATTGAGATTATTTAACTGAATATAGGAAAATTAATTCTCAAGATATTTTTAACTACTTAAATAATTATATTTTTCTAAGATTGCTGAACATCGACAAAAATATCAAAGCTTTGGTTTAAGTGATCTCTACAAGTGAAAAGTGCTGAACTGTTGTGCAAGGTATAGTATTTACAAGTTAGGTTTTTGGCAACAACCATGAAAAATACGATAAAAACGGAAATCACAATAACAGCACAGAAAAAAATATATTAAACTTTTGTAATTTTTCTATAAATCGGTTGTTTAAAACTAATATGAAAAAAAAAGAATCTTTTGGTCTAGTTTTATTATATTATAGTCGGAAAAGGAATTAAAATTTAGTGCATTTTGCGCTTCAATACGATCACTAAGATAGTACTAAAATACTACGTACAACGTGATACGTGAAAGTAGGAAACGTGCGCGCTACTCGTTTCGCTTTCATTCGCTTTGCACTACTACATGATTTGAACGGAAGTAACGTTTTTGACACCTGAGGAACTGTAACATGCACAACGCTCAGTCCTGATGATTTGGCCATGGTCTGAAGTTGCTGACCACTAAGGGTCGTTATTCTAACCGGAGCTGAACTGGAAATGAGACTTGTTGCAGAGGAAGAGATTGAATGATGAGGATGATGAAGAAGATGATGATGGTGGTGACTATTATATCCGGACGATGAGTGTATCGATGTGATTCTATTGTGACCTCCGCCGGAGGAAGTTGACAACGCTGTCGATGTGCGCTGTCTACTATTTACAGGTATATTTCTGCCTGACGCCTCCAGGTCTGGTTCACGTTTTACGTCAGCGGGAACAATTACTTCCATCTAGACCGCCACTGTGGAACGGCTTTACTAGGAGGGGATTCAATCTACAAAGCAAGGAAAATGAAAAACCAACAAATCAATTTTGTGTACTCACCTCTCTTATATTATGTGTCTCTTTAAAGGACAGCGGAACGCATGCTTTTCATTGTCTCTTTATTTCCTATCCTGGTAAGCTCTTCGATTTTGATAGTGATGATGAAAGTGAAGATGATGATGAGTACTATAATATTATGATATGCTGGCTGAAAGCACGTAGGCACGGTTAAAATGCACGAGTTATGCACAAATGATCTTCTGCGGTTAACGATAATGACGGTGATAGTATAGTTTAAATCGTAATTAAGTAAGACGTTATTTACTTTGATTTTGATATTCTTTTAGCCAGCAGTACTAGCAGTTATGTTTGCATTGTATCATAATAAGTTGTACACTAAACTATATAATTGGTACGTGTTACACAGCCTTGTTGTTCCTTGTACTTTTTTATTTCCTCGAGCGAACTATTTGAACTGAATAGGTGTTATTTATTTATTTATTTTCTGTCTGTCTGACGACTACAAAAACTGCACTAAACTTTTAAAAACTTTACGATAGAATGAGCTCTGCGTTTACAATTTGCAAGTTGTAGTGAGAAATGAACCCTTTGTTGTTTATCATCTTACATAAAATGTAATAGTAATGAGTGCTTAAATGATGTCTAGCGTAAATCATGGTCTCTCGGTCTGATGCTATCCTCGATAAAAATTCATGAACATTCAGAATCAGCATCATCATCACTATCACCTATCAACTCCAACATAGACTTCTCCTGCATCTACACACGTTCTTCATCATCATCATCTTCTTTTTCTTGATCATACCACGTAATATGCCGTTTGCATGGACGTATGCACGTATAAACCGTGTTTGTGCGAAAGAATACAGCGAGCAGGAGCAGACTATAATAATATTTCGTGCGTCATCGCTACTTTTTGCCTTTTTCCCATGAAAGAACACAACTTGCTTCACACACAAAAACAGCGTAACCTATGCATATAAAATAGACTGACGACCAGACTACCTACCTACATCATCATCATGATCATCATCGTCGTCATAAAAAACAGCCACAGAGAAGTTCTATCTATACGACTATACCACTTTTGCCTACCACACAGGGTTTATGCAAGTTGTTATGATGCAAAAATGTTTTGTGAATAAGGAGATAGATGATAAATATGATGATTCTACTTTTCAAAGGATAATCACAGTGGTGGTTTGCACACGTCATCACATAACCCTTTTGCCTTTTCGTACTACTATCGTCATCGCCAAATAAAAAAATCCTTACTACGTTAACAATAATTGCAATGAGAGTGATTAGATATAGAGGTTCACCAGCAGCGATAGATAGCGATACACAGAAATTTTTACAAACAATTTTTTATGAGTATCAAGGAAACTTATTATGCTCTGCTATAAACATACCTAATATGAGCACATGCAAATCAACTTTCCGTGTCAATTCTGCCTGCGAATTCCGACTTTTTTGGGAAATGTGTGTAGCCGTTTCGTAATGAAGTTTTATATCCATTCATGCACCCTGGCTGCTGTTCTTCTTATCTTACAACATAATTTGATACCTTTTTTTTCTTTTGTTTTTAAACGATATGAAAAGGAAATAATTTTTGTATACTAAATACTGAGGATTTGAAGTGGAATACGTAGAGTGTATGATGCATGTGTGGATAAGATTTTATGAACCGGATTGAAAGCTTCGGTCTTCCATCTACTACAATATCAATTAGTTAGTACATGATAATAGTATGCTTGTCAGTAGACATTCATTTTGCGGCTACATTTTAACTAACGTGCATAACAAATCTTCAGATTATGAACAAACGACAAACGCAATCACTAACATCAATTGACGTTTTTTTGTACAACACTTTAAAAGATAAAATGCATGCAAATTGAATATTTCGTTTTTTGGGCTGCTAACGTATAAACCAATTTACTATATTTACTTATCCATGTAAAATGACAGATCTGATTAAAGGAAAAGTGATGTGATAAATATGATAATGACAGCTCTGGTTGATCAAATAGGTATTGTTAGTTAGGTAATCTTGTCCTGTCAAACTCAAGCACCAAGCCAAAAAGTGCTCCCTATTATAGATCGCATATAATTCAATATTTGCATTGCAACGGATCGGCAAATGGGAATGTTCTTTGTTTATGCATTAAACTTTGACGAATGAAAAGCACTCCAGCCGTTACAACTAATACGTTTGCATATATGTTGAGTAAACTGAGATTATTCAACAACCTTTACTTCATCGGTAATTAACATCTTTTCTTATGTGTATGATGTCTTCTTTCTAGTCTCTTAGTATTATAGAAAGAAAATAATGTTAGCTAACGAAATATTTTAAAAATTGAGTTTACGACGAACCTAATAAAAATACAAATGCAATGCACCCACGACCTTGACAATGACAACTGGGATTGTAGTCGGTTGATGCTAAAGTATACAGCCTACATGTTTGCAATAAGCTTTTAGTTTCTGTTTATAATCTACTAAATGGAAGTAGCGAAGTATACGCCGAGTTCTCTATTAGCACTTGGTAGCAAAAATACATAATGGAACGTTTTCAACATATCGCATTATAATACAACACAAACAAACTAAGTACTAAGTACAGTCTACAATTTCGAATAGATCTTGCTCCACGTGTAAACAATTTTTAGGATGGGAATTGGGTAAGCAAGTCGACTGGAGTTCAACAAAATTACCCAATAAAAATATGATGAGTCTTATTCTGGAAGATGTGTTTTTTTAGAAATGTTTTTATGAGCCAGCAAGAATTATAGCACATTTCGAAATCAGAAAGGAAATAGGAAAATGTTGCTCAATTTTTTTTTGGTTTTCACCGTTTGAACAAGGCTGCAAACAGTACGCATGATCATGATACATTTTATCCTGCTATGTATTAGTTTTTACTATAAATTGTTAACAGAGCGATTCCCGTTATTTAAACAACTTTCTGTGTACTGCCATGTTTAATGAAAAGTAGGTGTTAGATGCTTATTACAGTCTGGATTCTGGATGCTTGAGAAAATATAATGCATGTAATAACAATCTACCTAAAACATGTACATAGGCAGCTCATGCCATTATGCAATATCATATAATTACCATATCCCGCTTCAAAAAAGATATGCACTTTTGTTTTACGTAACCCATGACCTAGCTAAAAATTGGTAAATAACCAGTACACAAATCCGGTTTCTTATTCTTTGGAGCATCGCTGCTCTAATTAATACATGCGTATATATGCAGATTATAGAGTCAACAAAATTCATTACATTACCATTGTTTTAAAACGATCACAAGAACATGATGGATCAGGGATCATTTCATACTTTCTCCGTTGCACACTTCACAAGTAAAAAAATATGAAACTTGAATGTGACTTACAAACAATTTACATACAGTTCAAAAAGTAAAAAAATGAAGATGAAGACATTTCATTCAGTTGGATTACGATAATGATGAAAGTATCGTACCAAATAATTGGTCACCATTCGTATGTATAGTCCTATGTTTCACATAAACCATCATCATCAAGAAGAACTGTATTAAGAAGAATAAGTATTCTAAGTAGTGGAGAAAGACATTGTAAATATAATATGTATCTTTTGTACAGATAACTTGAGAATGGCCTTTTAACCACTAAACAGGAAGTGGATTTTTAAAATGGAATAAATATCAGTTCTCACATCACCACCGCCACCGGGGAGAAGGAGTTGTGTTTGTCACCCACCACCACATGCACATTTCACAAACATCAATAATATGAAAAAAGTGTCCTCCTGCTTATTATAATAAGATTAAATGTAGTTTGTATTACGACTATCACTTGAGCTACTAAAGGACGAAGAAAAGGAAGCTTATGAAATGAAAAAGTTGATGTGCTCTTCTTTCAGATGTGTGCATGATACGATGTTGATGATTACACGATGTGGATGATGTGCTTTGCCTTTGCTGCTGATGATGATGCTTCGAAAAGCTGACACAGTGAATGAAAAAATAAAATATAAGGTAAAGCATATAACACACTGACTGAGAGCTATATAGAGTAAGTAAGTAAGTAAAAGTGTTTTGTGTATATGTGTGAGTGAGAGAGAGAGAGAGAGAGGAAAGAAGAGCCACCAGGGAACACAACAACGAAAAGAGAGAATTATGTTTGTATGGCAGTAATAATAATGAAAGAAAAGGGAATCCTCACAGAGCGACTTACGTGTCTCGTCGTCACTTCTCATGGGCCCCAATCGCAGAGTGAATCGTCAAACGCGTCGACCGACGGAATGCCTTCGTCACACGACTCTCCTCTTTTTTTCCAGAACCCACACCAACCACTGTGATGCCAGATGGGGAACAAAACTTTTCCCTAAGAATTACGTACACAGGACTTCACTTGGCTATCTTTCTACATTGAAGACTACATTGTCATATATAGAAATAGGATACCATGTGAAACACAAGTATTATCCATGCTCATATATTTATGTATTTGGTCTTTTTGATCTTCTCTGATGTGGTACATACATTTATTCCCAATCTATAGTCTATAAAGAACACTTGAAAAGTTTAGCACATATATTATTGCCATTGCCATATTACATATGTATCCGTAAAACCCTTTCCCTATACTTGCTGCTGGTATTGCAAGTCCTGCCTGATGATATGACTCAATACTCTAGGTTTCCATATGTGATGATGACGATGAGTCCATAAAGTCTGTTTCTATTTATTATTGCAACTTGGTGTGATATATGAATACAAAGGGAATCTACTCATTAAATGCGTTAATCTAATGGGGAGTTTACCATTCGAAATCTGTAAACCAATAAATTCACAAATAATGATATATTTTGTAAAAGTACATTTAAAAACTTCCACTCTTTCATTAACTTTTTTTTATCATCAGCGAGCAAAAGGTCGGTCCCGGATCAACTTGTTACAATTAGTGAACGATCCTACCACATATATTCATATCCATATAAGGTACCTAATATTCACTTATATTCGATATTAGTTGCCTGTTTGTGGTTTTCATTTCATAGGTATTATGGAAAGAAGTCAAAAAGTGAGATAACAGGATAGTTTCGGATATATGGGCATATATAACGTTCTTCGGACTTGCTATATAAAGGAACATGTGTGGTTGTTGAATCACCTCGTTTTATACACACGCTGTTCTTATAATTAGCAAGCCCACCTCTCTACTTTGGTACACTAATGCTTGCTTACCTTATAAAATTTATTTTTCATTTACATCCTCCATGAATATGACCATTAACCAAGTTTAATACATACATCGCATAACTTGTACCTTAGCCAAGCCAGTATCACATCATCATCGCCAGGCTTTTTTTGTGTGGTTCAACGTTGGTCAGAGCCAGATAGTTGTAGAACCAGCTTTTTGGAATGCCATGCCACTACTTAGAGCTCACTGCTGGTCATATAGTTTGTTTCTTCAGTTGTAATACTGAGGAAACTTTGCAACATGTGAAAGGGTTAGCCCAACCTCTAGAAAACATTTTGGAAGATGACGCAGTTCTTTCTTTTGTAGCAGCGACTATGACTAGTACGCTGTGCTCATATGAAAATCATGCTTGATTCGTACATGAATGTTTATACACTCCCAAACCCAAGAGCTACGCTACGCTTGTAACTTTTAAGATATTATACGCTGCGTAGTATTCATTACCAATAAAGAAGAGGTAAAACGTAGTTTTCTACCAAATACTTTTATTCTATGACTAAGCATCTCTTTAGGTAAAGGAGGTGTTTTAGTAGTAGATCTTATGTGTGCGCTGCGCTGTTTTTGTTGCTGCCTGACTGACAGTCTTTTATATTTATTTCTATTACCTCAACTCCCTCCCTAAAATCGTCAAGTAATGTGTCATGCACATGTAAAATTTTATAATATGGTTAGTAAGTTTAAGCGTAAGAGCATGCATACACCCTAAAGCAAATGAGTTTATCAGTTGGCTACTTGATTCTTAAATATATACATAAACATTTTATAGTAATTATATAACAAAAACGAGCCCATGCAAAATGTTTTTTGGAGTTAGCATTCTGTGGATATTATGGTTTATAGGCGATAGGTATGCATGAAATAGTCTTATCAATTTTCATCTGATGGAGATGACATGTTAGTGACTTCATCTTTTGAAAATAAAAACACATAAAATTCATTACATAAGGAATATAATGTTATATAGGCGTAATTTTATTATGTATGTATTTTATGCATCTCTAGACAACTAAAAACTCTTTGGTCTAACTGAACACATAAAATATTATGAGTATAACGATAAATAATTATTATCATTACATCAGCAAGTAAAATTTACTATCGGAATCAGAGTAACAAGACGGCACTCCAAAATATTTGCAATTTAATATCGTTTGTCATCTTATCTTTGTTAAAAAGCAAATGAGAGGTGGAGTGGTGCATTAACGTATGCATCTGCAAAAATATT
>JAQFYG010003704.1:0-12131 GCA_034694325.1 Entomobrya corticalis | reverse complement strand
ACTGAAGTCAAACATGACAATAAAAATGAACTTCAAACAAAATACACAATACGCAGCAAATAAAATGCCGATAGCACGTCAACCATCATTCTCCGTCACACACTTATTCATATCCAGCCCAGTCGAAGCTGACTGAGCAAATTTTCTTGTGTCTCTCCTCTTGCAAAAAACAGGAATTCTCCAGTTCATAATGTTTGAGTATGAATCATTGTTCGTCTTTCATCTCTGAGTACTCAAGTATATTTTTCGGTTTACATTAATTACCTCATGACACCATTCATTCATCTATATACAACACCCGGCGACCATGTTCCAAATGAAAATATGTATCAAATTATGTAAGTCGCAACCAATATATGTATTTACACAATGCTTTCAGTGTATTTATATTCATCTATATATCTTTCCCACTTTGCTCACCCGTCACCAACCTATTTCGTTTACTCTAAAAACACAGCTTGTAGGAAAAGGGAAAAAACCGACGGATGTCTACTAAATAGCAACAGCAGGAGGAGAAGAAGAAGCAAAAATAGGAAAGAGTTGAGGGAGTACGTAGTAGGAGGGAAGTGTTGTAAAAGTGGTAAAAGAGAAACGAATCCTTTAATGCTCCTTGTATATTGCACATTGCATGCAAACCTGAAGTCATATTTTGCTTTGGCCATATCACCCGTCGTTGTCGTCTTCTCCGCCGACTCTTTACAACGATTACTCCTGGTCTGTGTGTGCTGTGTGCCAAGTGCCAGTGTCTAGGCTGAGCCTCTGTGATCCTATCGTGGATTGGATGTGTGTGCGTATATTTAATTCTCTACTTCTTTTTCCTGGCTGTTATACACAAGGATATATATATAAAAGGTTCCATCCTTTTTCTCTGTTATATTTCAACTAAAGTTTGGGTAAAGTCTGCTCTCTATACAATCATACTTTTTATTGCAAGTAATGCACAAGTACAAAGTACAGGGACTAATATTTGGATTAGGTTTTATTCCATGTATTCATCATGCATATATACAATACAGCTCTTATATTGCATTTTTCTTTCATTCCAAACGTCCATTCACCATTCTAATTTCTATTAAAATTAAGCAATATGCAATGGGAAATAACGTATAGAAGAAAGGAGTCATTTTGATAATACTACAATTGCACAAAAGAGTTATATATGTAATGACTATTATTGTAGAAGAGGAATATAATGGCTTATATGTATGTGCACAATCAAGTTAAAAGTTATTTTCTATCTTGATTATAAAATACCAACTAGTATATAAAAGTCATGTAGCACGTAGCAAATGATAGCATAAATTTTTACTTAAAATATAAAAATGATACTATTCTCTATATAATATTTTATATTGTATTTAACGATAAGAATAATAATGTATGTAAACTTTCCTCATTCTCTTTCTTTATTTTCTAGTAGTCCGGCGTTTTTCTTCGATGTTGTGTGCATATACGAGTGTGTGTGTTTCTTGGATGAATAAATAGCGGCAGAAGTCTTAACTCACCTTCAGGTGTGCACAACCGCTCGACTCGACAGAAAGCACAGAAAACAGTTTTTCTTTTGAGTTAGTTGGGTTGTTGTTGTTGAGGTAGTGGTGAGTCGTTGTCGGTGAGAGTGAAATAATAAAACGTAAAAAATAGTGCATGTACATACATACATACATCATATTACATTTATAAAGAAATGTATATGCCGAATCATAATAATAATATTCAAAGCAACAAACGGACAAAGTCAAGTTAGAAAAAAATACTTTCTAGCTGTGAGTTACCGTTTCTGCGTAATAGAAAAGGACCAAATAACAATAATATCTAGGTACACACACGACGACACACGCTCAGAAGACGAAATTGTTCTCATATTTCCACTTTCTCGCCAATGGTCCTCTTTTGCCGCTGTTGCCGGACTACTGCGTATTTATGCCAAAAAGTAGAACAAGAACTGACAAGAAGCATGAGAACATGACCACCAGTGTCCGTCCACGGAAACTTTGCTCTCTGATCAATTAGAACGTCGACTGGATTTCTGTAAATATTGGATTAACAAGCACGACTTTAACTTCCCAGTTATTTCCGGTATTGACTAGATTGACTGGAGAAATCTTTTGTTTCGCGTTCATACATCCTAATCCTTTTAAATATTAATGCATTTGACATCTTCCGTCATCCGTTTGCTGACACACTTTTGTAATTTTCCATGCACTTTTTCAACCCAAAAGTGAATGAACAATGACATGTACTTGAATATTTTTGAGTGCTTCCGTTTGTTATCAACTTTTTAAATCTCTGTATTAAAACTTTATCTGTTAAAGTGACTACTTGCAAGAGATTACAGGATTCTGTGATGAATTACATAAAATAATATGTAAAGTTATATGAAAATGGCAAAGTTGATGATGGGCGGAGTAGATTTGTTGGAGAATAAAACCAAGCTCATCTAAGGACAAGAAAAAAATCTTGTGATTCAAGAATCTCTTGAAAGTGAAACGAACTAGTCCGTGATACAATCGCTGTGCTATAAAATATAATTTGCTAGGGAATCGTGAGAAAGCCAGGAAGAAGGAACTAAGTCGCGAAACGAAAATGTTTGAAAACTCGACAGCAACGGCTCTAAGTCAGTGGGCACATGTGCCTTGGGAATTTGAAAATCCTCCAGTGTTTCGAGCAACATGGATGGAGAAGGTGGATGATCCTGGATGGAAGGCATACATGCGAGCAAACAAAAACATCCCATTCTACGTCTCCATTTTATATCTTGTAGTGATTTTTGGACTGAAAGCTTTTATGAAAAATAGACCTGGGTTTGAGCTGAGGAAACCTTTGATAGCTTGGAATTGGGCGTTAGGAATCTTTTCCATGATTGGATTTTATCGAATGAGCCAAGAGCTGGTGTACGTGCTGAGCTTACCGAATGGATTTCATAAGAGTGTTTGCATAAGAGAAGGCCTAAATGAGCCACTCGCCTTCTGGGCTGTCTTATTTGCACTTTCGAAATTTGTGGAACTTGGGGATACAGTCAGTTCTGCGCTTTTTTATACATATAATATAACTATAATCAAGTTTTTAATATAAATTATTTATTTTATTAAATATTTATATTTATATGAAATAGATATTCATCGTGCTGCGGAAGCAACCACTTCTCTTCATTCAATGGTAAGGTCTCACTCAATCTGAATGAAATGTGTTTTTTAGTATTTAATATGTATGAGCACCAGTGTGCGTATTATTATAGCGTGTGAGTAAGTAATTGGATGTGTACACACATGAATCATCACATTCATTCCCAATAACTCATTAGTAATGCCTAATCAATTTTTACTTAAATTAAATTGCGGACGTAGCTTTGAACTCTACTTGAAAAACTTTCAATGCCCACCTATACATTTCTTTAATGAATTTTTTGACAGCACTCACGATAGTGTTGTCGGAAACGTTAATGAAAATTTACCCATTAACCCCATGCACTTTTCACATGATTTTCTTTGTATTTAAAACTGTTGTGTCATTTTAAAGTACAACTATTTCAATAAATTTCACGATGCATCAAAATGAATGTTTTTAAAATGATTTGAATTGAAATATGTTTAATTTTTAAGTGAACACTTCATGCAACTCTCAAATTTTTATTCGTAACCTTGAAAAGATGAATTCTTTTAATGATTGAATGTCGAATACACTCTGCATTCTTGTTTTAATGCTTTAAAAAATACCCAATCCTTGTTATTTTTTAATGATTACTGTTGTATGACTATATTTCTTATATTATTGGCAGGTATCATCACTGCATCACTATGTGCTTTGTCTGGACGATTTACCCGTATTCAGAGCCTATTCAGCGCTGGTATGGAGTAATGAATTTTGGGGTCCATTCAATTATGTATCCATATTTTGCAGCGCGCGTAAGTACTTCATAATTTAAGATAATGATTTCATTTCCTGTTAACTTAACCATTTCAACATGGTTTTGAGTATGTAGTTAACAAATTAATGATTTCTTCTTCAGCATCTCATAATTTTGGTTTTTTTTTGTTTTTTCTCAGGCAATGAAAGTTAAAGTTCCGAGAAGATTAGCGATGACATTAACTTCACTACAACTTTTTCAAATGATTGTAGGGATGTCTGTGAATATCTACTCATTATATGTTCTTAGTAAGTTTAATAGACATATCTAAATTATTATCAAAATTTATCATTGCCCAACAATATGAAAACATGGACAAGTGAATCATATTAAGATGCAGAATGATAATGATTCTTTTGATAACCAGTAATTACTTTTTAAAATTGCAGCTGTAAGACACGAATATTGTGCAAGAGACAGCTATACCATCAAGTGGAGTATCGGAGTCTATTCTTCCTTTGTCCTCCTGTTTGCAGACTTTTTAATCAATCGATACTTTCCGAGAACAAAGCCAAAGAGTTTGTAAATTATCAGCGTTTAAATCAGTAGTAAAACTAAAACAAAAGTGTTACGAGTCGCGCTTCGTGGCCAGTAATATTAGAACAATAGCGTGAATTAGTCTGGAATTGCCTACTGCATTCATCTGGACGAGTCAAGTTGTGAACAGGAAATGAAAGGACAAGTCAATTGACAAGTAAGACAACGAACTACCGAGAAACACTGTAATATAACAGTATTTACCTTTAATGTTAGAAAAAAATAAATGAGCACGCATCGTGTCGCTTGCTAATAGATTAAGGGAAAGTAACATCAAATCATGAGTTTCTTTGGATCAGTATATGCTGCCAACAAAGTTACTAAAATACTTCATGCAAGCAATTAGCGAAATTGAATATATAAACACATTTGAAAATTGTAATTGCATGCTTAAATGTTTAGTCAGTTCAAAATATAAAATCAACCATATTTTTGCCAAAACCATTTATGTTACCTTTTTATAGTATTTATTATTGTTAGTTCATAGTTTTGGACTTGGAGTATAAATAGGATATGAATAATTAAGAGAAATTGGATGGTGACTATGATATTTGTTGACATTTGATATTCATCGTTAGCTGATAGGCGATGCTTTTATTCAGCTGGAGCTGGTGGCATAAAATAATAAAAATTACTGGAGCTATGCTGGTGCATAGCCCTGTTTCTTATTTTGTATGTGGTAAATTTGCTTAGGAGAAACTCAAACTACCAATCAATTTGAAATTAAAACATCAAAATGGATGGGTAAAGTGGATAATATCGTATATCACAAACTCTATGTGTGTGTATACGTTGATGCAAAAACAATTAGGGGAATTCCATCAGAGCTAATGTTAGTTTCATTGTATAATATAATGTTTGATAATAGGTATAATAATTAATACTTATGATTCTATTGTAATAATGTCAAATGTGCCTATTTTGGAGCGTCTTAAATGTTTGCTCGATATGCTGCCTCACCTTGAAATGAAAATTATGAAATTTTTGTCTGACATTTTCTCATTGTTGATGAAAGTAGGTATATTAAAATCTCTCTTGCTGACTGTAATAATTTAGCTCTGATAAAAAAGTTTAATGTCTAATGTCTATTATATTTACCTAATACTGTAACAAATTATTTTGATTTTTGAATAAGCTGATAATTCTGTAAAATATGATCTCATCCAACGATGAACTTTCCACCAGATACAATATTATACCATCGTACTAATTAACAGTTACCACTGTTATGTTATCAGACAGTCGTTAACTTCATTGATGATTAGGTATATTGTACTTTGAGAGGTACTGCCTACTATTACCTGCAATCCGCAATATATGTCGTTCCGCTGTGTTTTTACTCTTAGGGGCGACTACTACTACTGAATAGATGAAAAAAGATTGAAGGATAGTACTATACTATACTGTCCTGCCGTGACAGTGAAAGCAATAATGACTGAATTTCAGAAAACTTTGAGAACACAATATATAATATCAAACGAAAACACACATAAATTATAGCCAAAGAGAGAAGATAACGGTTATGCCTTCAGAAGAAGACGTTGTTTACTTATCTTATAATTGTTAATTTTTGAATAAAATATATTGTTCACGAACATATGCAATATAGGAAAGCATATTTAAATCAGAGATTGTCTACCAGTTTAATAAAATTTTACATTATTTATTTTTTTGATTATGTATTTTCATATCTCATAACTCTATAGGACTATAGGACATTTTTACTGATAGTTCACTTATTGTCATTTGTTTAATTTTCAGGCATGCTCATGCTCTACAAGATCTTTATTGAATTGTCCCCGAAATTTTATGCTGGCTTAGTTAATGTAATTGTACGATGGTTAGAGTAAGGTATGCTATTTACAATTATTACAAACTAGGGAATCGTACAGGAAAGCAAGCCAAGTGTAATATTAACTCTTATTACTTAAATAATAATGTCTGATGTACACAAACTGTACCATGGAATGGTAGATCATGCCAACTAGCACAGAAAACGTCATGTTACAAAGGGTAGTACTTATGCATTTAAAAATTATATTTGTTCAGATTTTGGAAAGGAAACCTATTTGTAGTTTACGATGGTATAGTTTACATTAAGGTTCGGATGATTGTATTTTATACTTTTCCATGTCATAGTGGTATTGGATAAAGTTGAATGAATGATGCTACAAAACGATATCATTTAGCCGAATATAACCAGCAGAATAATTCAAAATCAACACATGTACTAACTATAGTTTATCTTTATTCCCGTTTAAACCCGTTTATTCATAGCACGGGACTTTATTCTTTTTCCCGATAAAATTACACATAAACTCCTGTCATTTGTGATTTTAGTATAGTTTATAATAAGTGTTAAGAACATATAATTACAGGATAAATCAGGGAAGCAACTATCTATTCATTTTTACCCATTTCAAACTTAATTTCGAGATTTTGTACGTATTAAATGAGCAACCCTTTAGGAAACTTGTTTCCAGAATTAAATTGACTTGAGTATGTGGGAAAGCAAGCCTCCCATGATATAACCGTTCTTCCTTTTAATTTACACAAACTATTACCTATAAAGTAAATATATTGGTATCAGATTTTTTTATAAAATTAAAGTATAGAATGAATCAGAACTTTTCGGAATTATTTGATGTTACCGTATTTTATATTGAAAAATGCATTTAATTGTAATGTTTGCGTAAACCTTTATTAAATAAACTTTAAATAAATCATTGTTTAACCATATGCATAATATTAGGGCTCTGAAAGTGTAAAGCAGATATATGTCTAAGATGATGGATGATATGAATATAAAAGGCGTACAAAATTTTGGATATTTGGAAATAACATCCATTATAAATGGTTGAATTAAAAAGGTTTCAATCACATATTATTGATAAATAATTGTCAGATATATAAAAATATACATAGATCTAGAAATTATTCGTAAGGATTTGCCGCTTACTTAATGTACATTCCTAGGCTGGAAACAACTGAAGAAAATTTTATGGAAGCCATCAAGGAACTTGAAAAGCCTGAAGGTTGTATCAATTAAGCTGTATCAATCATAAACTATTATATAAGGTGCTGTATGTAAAATCTGACCAAAAATGTTGATATTTTTGTCACTGATGATTGACTGTTATTACAATTACTGTAGATAATTTGATATTCTTATTTAGTAACAAGAAGCATAAATTGTTTATGACGAAACGGAGGAGTGAACGATGTGAATACCCATGTGGACGGGAGGCGTTGTAGTTGTAGATTGTTCATGAAAAAATATAATAAAACGCAAAATAAAAATCGCCTAATAAACGCTTACATAAAAGTTTTCTCAGTTTGCACTTCCTTTTTCATTGTATGGGGCTAAATAATACTAAGCTAAACCACTAGCAACATTATCGTTTTCACAATAGCATTTTTTCATGAAAATATATGTTGAAAATTATCTAAAGCACGATCAGTATCAGTTATCAATGGAACATTTCGGTTTAGTAATGGTTATCGATTCCCAAGCGTTAGTTTTGAAATTGGTACAATAATTTTAAATAATGGAAGCGGAACCAGGTGGTGACGCTTTGGGGTCACAACAAGGTCTTACCAAAGATGATTCAATTTTGGAGGTCTCTCGGTCCCAAGAGTCACGCCCCTCGCAGGCTAGTTGCACAACAAAACAATGCCTCATCCAAAGGATTCTCAGTTAGCACAATTTCACAGTGTCATGCGTTCTTTTGTCTATAGATCTCCGATGAAACTGGGCATTCTGCTGAATCTGTAAATAAACAGGAGCAATTGGGCCCAGCGAAGCCTAAAAAGTCAATATTGGTGCAAAAAGATGCTGCAACAAAAGACGCTGTTAGAAGTTTCAAAAAATGCACAGTCACTAATTTCATGTCCATGTTTTATTTGGCAAATTACTTACTTTCGACAATGTATTTAGGTACAGCAAGACACAAGGTCAAAGGCTGAAATAGCCAGAGAGAATATTTCCAAGCAGTTAATGCTTCTTATGGACGAAGATTCCAAAGAGTTTACGGAATTAGATATAAAGGAAATGATGCCGTCATCACCATTTAGTGATACATCATTTGCAAAGTTGAAAGAGTTTTTTGATACCATCATCCTAGATCTGAATACTGCTCAAAAAGTTGGCATTCCATTGGAAGAAATCAAGGAAGAATTTTACTTCATTTGGGACGGCATCCACAAATCTCATGACAATCTCAACAGTTTACTCAACAAAGACGTAGAACTGACTGTGGAAGTGGCAGATACAATGGCCAAAACCAGAAATCTTATCCGGATTGCTGAAGATCATCCAGAAATTACTGCTCGGCTTGGGGGGAGGCTGGAAACGGCATGGAATTTGGTAGATGTTTCTGAGGAAGAAGAGAGGAGAAACGCGGGCAGAATTGAGGAATTGAAAACTGACATTATGATTTTAAATAGAAACATTCAAGCAGCTGCAAACATGGAAGGACAAACAGAGTACAAAAATACAAAAATAATATTTAATACGCCCCTTTCTTTAACAGCTAATTTGTACGAATTCATATAAAAATTTAAATTTATTAGGCTGAATGAATTGATGAAAATTAAACGAAAGTTGCAAGATGAGAGAGATGTTCTTCATAAAGATATGGGTAAAATGCGCACATCTCTGGCTTTGCTCCAGGAAAAGAAAGTTCGTTTGGGAGAAAAGAGGTTGGAGTACCAGGAATCGATAAGATATGCTGACGAGGAGGCAGGAGCACAAAATGAGGCTTTGCTTCGGGAAACTGAAAGAAAGGAGAGCATTGAAAAAGAGATTGAAATGCTGATAGCCTCCATTGAAGAGAAAACCAAGGAGCTAAATGCTACTGAAAAATCCTCGAATAGTGCTAAATACAAATTGCTGGAATTTGAGAGGGGTGTTACTGCTCAAAAAGTATTGTTTTCATTAATTTTAGTGAAACAAAATTTATTTTTTACACTGGACCTATAGCAAATTAATTTATCTGTAGGTTATGAATGAAGCTGCCCTGAAAGAAGCTGAAGCTGCATTTGCAAAATTAGATAAACTTAAACACGATTTTGACGCGCAAGTAGATCTTGTGGAAAAGTTGGTTGTTGAGACATTTAAAAAGCAAAATGACTTAAAGGTTCGGTCCAATAATATCATACAATATTATTGATCCGTAAAACTCAAATCCAAAATATTGATTTGTTAACAACAATTTGCGTAATTTCTCCAGGAAAAAGAAGACGATTTAATAAAAATTAGAGCAGAAGGAATGCAAGCGATTCGTCTTAGAAATACCAACAATAAGCGTTGTGGGATTCTTCAGCAGCGTTTGGATGCACTGGAAGCGGATCGTGAAGTACTAAAACAAAAGATTATTGACTTGGAGGCAGAATTAGAGGCAGCACAGAAACGGTTAGAGGAAAACAGAAAGAGGGTGGAGGAACTGGATAAAAAGCGAACTGTTGTCAACCGAAATCTAACACGAGCAAAAACATTGGCTTCTGAGCATGACAATCAACTCAAGGTTCATCTAGTTGCCACAAATAATCTGGAACGGGAAATGGAAGGATACAAGAGGGAAATCACGGCACAAACTGAAACAATTCATCGTTTAGAAAGAGAAAGAGATTTTTACAGTCATGAAGCCACTAAACTAGCTCATGAATTTGCGTCAAGGTTGGATGAGGTCAAGAAAATGGACACGATTGTCTTTGAATTCCATAAAAAGATTGGCGAACTTGAAGGAACTGTTAAGACAAAGCAGCAAGAATATGAGCAGTCATTGGTGGAAAGGAGATTTTTCGAGAAACTTCTTCGGGATACTGGGGTAATTTTTAAATAAAAGTAAAGCCGACGTACTATAAAGAACAATAGACTTAAGTAACGTGGTGTCTTGAAAAAATTAGTCTGCAATTTTGGATGCTCAAAAGGAGGTCCGCCATAAAACATTTGAGTTGAATATGTCAATATACTCATACTATGATGAGCAGAACAAATACGGAAGGCAGAAATCATGTCAGCATAATAATAGCGTACCGTAATATTACAATGATGCTTACAGAATCATAAAATTATGTTAATTAACTATACCCGTTGATGGTGGGTTTCAGTTTTGGACAATTTACTGCGAGAAGGGGCATTTTTTAAAACAGAGGCGGATCGAATTCGTAAAATGGCAGTTGATATGCAGGTAAAATTTGTTTATATTTCATAAATTTCAAAGAAAAAATACAAAAAAGCCATCGTCATTTATAGAGGGAAGTTCAAGCTCTTGAAAGTGAAAGGTCATTACTTGGGTGTGGGGTAGCGGAGGCAGAGAATGAACTCGCTAAACAGCGATATTACGTATTGCAAGCTGAGTCTCGTCGCGAGAATTATAACCGTCGAGTACAGCAACGAGAGGATGAATTACAACAGATTTGGAGTAATTGGCGAACGCTTCATTCCATGGTCCGTATTGGAGCATATCACTTCCGCAATCTGATGGCCGAGATTAGAGAAATTCGTCAAGACATAGTCAACTTACGGTAAATTTAACAAATTTAATTTGTAAAAGACACTGAAACTTGAATAATTTGGTAGTGCATTATTTCATCGATAGACGACTCCAAAACAAGTTTAAAGGAAACGTGAGCCATATTGTTCAGTTACAGCAAGAGATATCTGTACTAGAGAATTGCATTGCGAAAGAAACTTGTATGGTAAATGCATTGGAGGAGGAGCTCTCAAGGCCTATAAATGTTCACCGTTGGAGAGCCCTTGAAGTATGTAGCATAAAAAATCTTTGACTGATAATGATAATAACAAGCAATTTTATATTGATTCGAAATAACTACGTCTAGGCTATTGATCCAGATGCATACGATACGATAAAGAAGATAAATATAGTAACAAAACGTTTGGTTGGACAAAATGAGAACATTAGAAAGCAGTCGGTCCGAATTGCTGACAAGGAACGCATTTACGTTGATCTGAAACATGTTCTGAGAAGATTGCCCAGCATTGAAACGCCGGAATTACGTCAATACTATGAAGTCCTTCTGAACGCAAAAAGAGATCAACTGAAAAAAATTAAATTGGAGTAGGCACTTAATATATATTCCTTCTGTTAGTATTAGTTCATTATTTAATTGGTGTGGTGGATTGACACTTGTTTCATTTTCCCCGAACAAGTTTATATGAAATGGAGTCGCAGAAGGCATACTTTCGAAATGAAGTATCCAAAATTAATGACAGAATGAAGGAACTGAAAAAACTATATTTTGAAAAAATGAAAACTGATGAGTGTGCCAAGATGAAGGCAAATGCATTGCCCCAAGTGGTTCCCAAACAAAATTCTACAACTTCGGTGGGTGGTCTTAGCCTTCACCCATTTCAAGAATATCAAGAGGATATTGAGAGACATCATTCAGACCCGGGAAGTAAAGATCAGCATGTCATACAGCCTGAAACATTCAATTTGAATACAATTAAAGAAGTGTTCAGACGCTATTCTCTTGAGCAAGATGAAATTCAAGAGAACATAGAGAAAAAAAAGAGTAAGCTGTTTGAGAGGCGGAAGTCGGAATATCTTTCACCGAGGAAAAGCACTTCCTTTTTTGAAATTCTTCCTGCTCCTAAAGAGTAGTTATAAAGCATATTTATTGTCCAAAAAATTAAATTGTTGTACAAGTTGAAGGTGAAGTACTA
>JAQFYG010003703.1:0-12131 GCA_034694325.1 Entomobrya corticalis | reverse complement strand
AATATACCGGTATTTTCCTGAATAAAATAAGTAAAGAGTAAAGCACAGTTTGGCGTTAAAATATAAAAAGGTTTGAGAAAAACAAAAAATGAACAAACTTTTTACAAATTAGCAAGCATATTGAATAAAGTTTACAGTTCTTTATTCTTTCATTTTTGATTGTGGATGTTTATTCTTCAGCCAAACGGAAAATGAACATAAAGTTACTTATCAGAAATGAATTTTCTATTATTAATCACCAAAGATCACATCGACAAAAAATAATTAGGAATAGTTTTAAATAAAAGCCCTGTTTACCATGGAATACTATGTAAAACAAACAGAATGTTAAAACACCATTTAACATAAAGTGGGGTTCTATAAAAACTTTCCAACCTTGCCATTGAAGTTAATACTACTAAAGGTTTTATTCGACTGAAATTCCTGTCAAATCGGCATCTATTGAATATTCGGATGAAAAAGGTGTAGTTCCGTTTTTTCACAAATAAAAAAATAATATCTGAGACGAAACTTTTATGCTAATTATTACGGTTGACTTGTGCACACGCTGACACACTTTTTTGTCAGTAGACTGTTCCTGATCCTATATAAAACGTCACAAAGTATTCGTCTTTCCTATACCTAAAATGTCAAAAGTCACAACAGTGCTCTTGACGTGATCTTGACCAGTATCAACAATAAAATCAAGTACCTCAATTGGTTCTGATCCGATTCACTGGTCAGGAATCAATTTATTGCCCAGCAGCTTATACAAAAAGTACGCAGCTGAAAATGATACGTGCTTTATTATGCAGAATAAAAGGATAGAATTTTTGCAAACGTAATACATCTGTAATTGGCAATTATTTGCTTCAATCCACACACTTCTCATTGCAAAAGGGGCTTGCAATTTTTAAAGCTGACGACACATTTCTGTACTGACTAATGATACATATAAAACAAGTAAAGTCATTGTATATTATTACGTGTTTCTGACCTTTTGGAATCCATCATCCAAACTCCAAGTTAACTTGGTAAACACACTAAATAAATACATACGCAAGTTTATTATGCCGTTCATGATTCAATAATATCCAGTTATATCTCAACTTTTTATTTGGAAATGTCAACATATACTCAAGTGTATCATTCCTCATTTAACACTTTCTTGCTACTATGCACTTTTATTTTTACTCTTTCCCCTTTTCAATTTCACTTCTCTCATAAATCATTATTATCACTGTATCTTTACATCATATTATACTTATCGTTAGTGCTCAGAACTGTCCAGCTTGAGTTATCGCTATGACTGCAATGCATCATTTTATATCAATTTAATCATGTTGTAATGTATGCTCATGTTACACTTTTTAATATTCATAGCTATGTACGCATTTGTAAATCAAAAAAATAATCTTGTCATATATCAATATCGTTGAACTGATATCGCATGATCATGAGCATATCCAGCCACACCATCATGGAAAACATATTCATTATTTTAGTCTTCTCAAGTTCAAATTCCAAAATTCCACGTTTGTGCTCACCATGAGCAATACAAAAATACGTTTATAGAAAAATATTATTGATTTCAATTTAATTTACAAAAATACTCACTAATTCCGACTACTTTCATCTTTTTTGCTTCGGTACCAGTTAATTTTCCAAAAAATTAAATTTTGTTGGTTACGGATTGCGCCGGATACAAAATAAAAATTACAAATTTTTTTAAATACATATTCAGCAGTGACTGAGACTGATGAACTAAATAAATTTTTGGTCGTCTCAGAGTCTCAGACCTGGAGGGTTTTTGTGAATACGTGTATTACGCAAGTTTAATAAATGAAGTTGTCAGAAAAATTTGTATTTCTTCTTATGACTTGTGTATTCAGTGTTCTGAGAATGCATTTCGTCTGTAAACAAGTGACAAGTGTACAACTTTAATAAAAGGAAAAAAGTTTTAGCCCATTTTGCAAGAAAAAAAACTTTTTGAAAGTAGAAGTTTGTTAACACAAATATCAACAATAGTTTCTTACCTAAATACTACATCGTCATCAAAAAGTATACAAAGTTTCAATTTCACTACTGCCGTATCAAGTGCAGAGTCAAAACTATAAGTTTCTACTCAAGTTTTGACACTTGACAAAGGCACCCAAGCTTTTTTGTTATTGATAAGGTCACCAACTTGACATTACATCATCTTTCCCGCCGGATTCAAGCATTGAAAATGATATCTAAAATCAAATTTATTACACAACCATGAATTTAAATGAAACTTCATGTACAAAAGTAGCAAGAAATTGCTGATTGAAATTTTACTATTGGGAGATATCAATCAAACGTCCATTGAAACGAAATATACAAACTTTACTTTCAAACTTTTGCAAATAAGCAGCTATTGTGATCTTCCATTTGACTGACTTTTTAGAACATTTTGTGTGACATTTGCTGTCTAGATACATCATGACAATATAAAAGTATAATGTCTAAACTAACTTACATCAAGTATCAAAATCATTTTTATTTTCATTTTGTCCTTGACGTTCTCATTATGGTTCGATTCTTCACAAAACTACAAATCATAGTCTAATTTACTAACGTTTATTCTGAAACTCTAAATAAAAAGTGAAAGTTATAAAACAATATCCAATATTTTTTGAAACATTTTTAACTTCCAAATTAATTATATATTAAGTAATATTGTGCCATTTCTTCCAAACTTTTTTGACTTTTCCAGTTTCTTTCACACGTTACTGTTTATATAGATACGTTGTATCTATAAACCTATAAAAATATATATCAAAGGCTGTAACATTACACTATTATTATTAGATTAACAGTTCCCCATTCAAATCTCAGATGATTTAAACGTGATATTATACCATTTTCGATAAACTTTTCTAATAACACGTTGGCTTGGTTTCAGTGTGGCTTGAAGCCGATAAAATACATTTTTTATTCAAGTTTATCAGCCAGTGACCTTGCCCATTTGCTCATTCATTGCTCATCAGGATGATGGAGATAATGCTGACTACTCCTGCGACTACTACCACACTCCTTTCATCTTTCTCAAAAACTTAATACCTACGTTGCACAACAGAGACAGCTCATCATCCCAGTCATCATCCCATCCACCTTTTTTCCTGTGGATCCTTTTTCTTATCTTTGTCTGCTCTCCTTCTGCATCTCCGCATTTTACTTTACACATTTACTTTTAGTAACATTAAAACAGACAAGTGACAGGATTTGCTCTCTCTGTCTCGTGAGATATCCATACTCATTCCATAATTTTATGCTGAGCAGTCAACTCAAATTTTAGTGTTGTTTATCCAGATAGTAATTCAAGCATTCTAATATTACATAAGTTTTAGCTACAGAAATTTTTTTTTGGCGTCTATCTTTTCCATCCAGACATTTTTAAGTAATCAGAGCCAATTTCAGTTTTCAACACAGATAGAAAATGGCGTGTCCCTTGTGAGAAAATTTGAGTTGAGGACTCAAAACTAAATAACGACGTCATTAATACACAGTGAATTTAAAAAAATCAAATGTGTAAAACAGCACAAGAGTCAGCAAATCTGTCTAAAAGCACAGGGAAAAATTGGTTTCAGCTTTAATGATTCCTCGAAATATTATTACGTCTGTAATTTTGTGTATAACACAACATGCTAATTCCAACGAAATAGTACACAACACATAAATTTATTTGAAAATCTTTCCTTGTTTTTGGCACTAATTTTAGCTAAATTTGTATATCAGAAGAGATTGGAAGGGAAATTTTAATCTCAAGTGTCTGGGTCTGAGGTTAAAAAGTGCTTTCTCTACCTTTTAAAGTAATTTCTATAATTATATGTGTCTCGTGTCCTGTGAGCCGTGAAAGGATTTTATACAATCCACAGGGAACAAACTACAAACTGTGTATACTTAATTTCTATCTCTACCTTATTTACAAGTTAAAAAGTTTTAATTTTCCAGAATAGTGACTTCAAGCAAATTTATATAAAATAATGCTACAAAACGAAGACACAGGATTATAATCTAGTTTTTGTGTAAATAGTGAACTACGTAGTAGTAGGAAATGGACGTCAAAATAAAAATATTTTGTAATTTATCAAGACGCTGGGTTTGTGTGTAGTGGTCATTGTGGGTGCTTTCCAGAAGGAATCTCCCTTTCCTTTGAAACTTTGTTTTGTGTGAACGGACCATTCTCTTCCGTTGGAACTACTCTACAGCCGGAGAATAGCGGAAAGAATCTTTAATTTTCCCAGTCGCTTTGTAAGATATTTTCTTTATTCTTAACTTTAAGATTAGTACTTTGATTATCTAAACCTTTTGAAAAAACGGGGTCTTTGAATGCTAAAACTTTCTTAATATTTTGTATTACTATTATTAAATATCTTCACAAAAATTTCATTTCATCATTTTCATTTCTTATAATTATGAGGTTCCTCTCATCTTTTAATTTCCAACCGGATGCTTCCATTTTATTGACTAGATGTTTTGTTCATGACTTGAAAAAACTGAGATATTGAAGTTTATTTATACCTAATATTTATTTTATGCTTAATCTTCAAAAGTATGATAGTTTAAAAGAAAATTAAGCTTTCTACGGAAGGATAACCGTTAAGAAAGAAAAGTTTCAATGATATTTTGAAGGTTATTTCACATTTTTGCATTCTCAAATATTATCTAGTTATTTCACAGGCTGAAATCTGATAAACAATAACAAATTAAATAGCCTGTAAAATAAGTATTTTTATTTCAACAGAAAATTAATTACATATCTGGATGTTTATGATTTCACAATTTGCAGATACCTTAGTGGTTTTACTTAAGGCCAATCAAAAAGAAGTATCCAAAAACTAATCAACCTAATTTCGGGTCCACTGGAAAGAAAACAACAACCATAAAATTATTCGTTAAACAACAACAACTAAACGTTTTTTTCACCACGTCTTAAAATTGTAAAAAAACAGCCATCAAAATGACATCATGTTTTACAACAATCAAGTTCTACTTCCTCATTGCCGTGTACAGTCTCCAGTACATGTTTTTGCATCTCATTAATCTAGTCCTTCACCCAGATCGATATCGACTAAAGAATAAAGTTTCTGTTCCGCCACCTTGTTTGTATCATGAAGACTATGGAGTTCATCAGTATGCCAAGCTTGCCGTAAGCAAACCCATTTTTCTTCTTATTTCATCAAGAATTGTACTTACGTCTTCACACAAAGTTATTATTACTCCGTTCTATTTTATGAAAAAAAAACAGTTTCCTTTTTTAAAACTACTGTATATTCAGGGCTCTAGATTACGTATGTCTAATAATGAAATACTTACCTACCACTTTATCCCGGATTCAACTTTCAAGTCTTCTTGTTAGATATGAAGCATCAAATATTGCAAAATACACCAGTTATCCAAAACGGAAGTTTCTACATAACACCTACATATTTTTCTGTGAAAACAAAGATTATTTTGCAGAATCCTAAATCCCAAAAATATGAGCGTACAGCTAAATTAAAAGAGTCTTTTATACTTTTCCAAATATCAGCCTCAGCCTACGCATCTTTGCCATTTCATTTGGGATTATGTTTAACGTCCTTAAATATTGTTGATTATGACATTCTAGTACATAGTGACGCAAACAAGTACAGTTGACTGTCGATATAGTGGGCAAGAAGGGGAAAGTCAAAATTTGTCCACTATACATATAGTGGACATGACCACTACACGTATAGAAGGATATGACCACTATACATATTAACTGTTGTGGCGATGTTCCTTAAACACCGACATTTCTCATGCTCAAACGGTTGCAAGGGTCTCATAGGATTTTTTCACGATCGTGTTTATTTAGGAACGCACACTCAGGTGTCATGTATCTTAAATTCCACATGAGACGTTTCTGCTATATGGTGGATATGACCACTATAAAGCAGGGACGCTTATTATACCAGGACTTGAAGAGTTTGGAATGATTGTCCACTATATGATATAGTAATTAGTAATGCTTGCTACGGCAAGTCAAAATGTGTCCGCCATAGCTACTTGACCCACTATATGGTGTCCACCATATGCATTGTAGTTAATATGTAAAAGTCTATACCTGGGGAAGGGAAAGTCCAAATCTGTCCACTGTAGCTGCTTGACCACTATTCGCATGTCCATTATACCGAGAGTCAACTGTAAAATAAATTTCCAAATAAAGGTGTGGCTGTATGACTTGCAAACGGTTAGAGATAGTATCATGTGTCTTAGCCACGTGAGAATGGTTTACAGAAGTATAGTTTTTACTCCAGGAATGACAAAAAATGCCCGAATTTTGTTGATCTTTTGAACATCTTTAAAATATTTCTATTTATTCGGTTCTATTTACCCAGAAAACAATCTAGATTTCTAATAAATTTAACAATTTAATAAGGAAAGTCAATAGTTCACGGAAATGAAAAAGACTAAGATTTATACAAGAATAAATAGAATACTTATCATGTTTCCGTCATTTTATGTACTTGACTTGCATTATTCGGAAGTACACAAAATACGCTTTTTCATTCAGAAAGTAATCAAATAATGCATCCTTTAGATCTTTCAATTACCCAAATGGAATGGCATTTTTAGAAAACCGAATGTAAAATTTCTTTTTAGCTTTTTTTTACAACGAAATCACATGACAGTCTGATAACCAAATGAAAATATTATATGACGATTTATTATATTTTTGTCAATTTTAATGGATTACAGACACCGGATTTGGCATCAGTACTTAAAACGTCATATATCAAGGGCACATTTCCAAAAGTCCTCATCATAGCAATATGATATTTGCTTTTTAACTTTCTCTTTCACATGTCACGTGTACTTTGTCAAAACGGAAGGGTTGAGTAATATTTGAAGGTTATCAAATGTTGTCTCAACCAAAAGCAGAATCTAATAATCAATTTCATCTCATAAAACGCTAAGTAGAATATTTCCATTAGTAAATAAATATGAAATTTCTGCAGATGAAATTCAATAATATTACTTTTAACCAATTTATGTCCTTACTTGACTCAGCCCCCAAAAATATGTTTGACTTTATTCCCAGCCGTATTCCCTTGATTTCGTTTTCAGTTTGACGTCACCTTTCATTTTATTAAAACACATTTTCCATCCAAATCCCACTCCAATAATGTCATTATCACTCACACCCATTTTCTTTATTTTATTACAAAATTTCCCATTTAATATAATCAAATATAACTTATTATGCAATACGTTTTTATATATCCCATATAGCGCTCAAAATTTCACTACGTCGAAAAAGGAGATCGGAACAACAGGCTACTACTCCTAATCCACGGCTATCCCGAATTCTGGTATTCTTGGCGTTTTCAGCTCAAAGATCTCTCGTCCTACTACTGGGTCGTCGCCATTGATGTCAAGGGCTATGGGGATTCCGACAAGCCAAGTAGTCGACAGGAATATGCGATTCCTGTTCTTGTCGAAGAACTTTACGACTTCCTTACAGCCATCGGTATGCTAATCTTATACAAAAACATATAAAAAACACTTTCTCTACTTTCACCACTTTCTCCATTTATGATAAAGTTTATGCTTAGCCTTCCCTCTCAAGATCATGATCATTTCGTAAGGATGACGGTGATCATGTCAACAACATCATCATTTCAATTTACTGCTTTTCCTTTCCCCTTTCTACATTTTCATTAGATTTTCATCACTTTCTCCTGCTTTCACTTCCTCCTTTTCCGGTGTACTTTTATTAAAGGTTTTTTTGTACAGTCGTAAAAATTGTGCGTGGCATCATCAAACCAAATGGATGCGTACGAATTTTATGATGGTCGTCAAACACATAAAGATAAGCATGTAAACAAGATAACCTTGTGAATATTCATGTATGCTTATGTGACCTTATTTCTTCTTAAAATACTCGGAAAAACTTCCGATTTTCTGTGGTGTGTAATATCGTTAACGACATGGATAAGATGACTTGATGTTAGGAAAATATGATTAATGTATAGGTAACCTTCATAAAAAGGTAAAGGGTTATTTGACGGACGTGTCGTCATGAATGCTTGAGTTGACATTGACATACCTTTCCTTTCTATTGACTTTTAATGAATATTTGATGGTAAAAGTAGTAAAAAGGAAGATAATATAATTGAAACGGGTTTACAGTTTTGAGAAAATGACTCAAATATTCCTTTTATGTCTATTCAAAAGCAAAAATCTGAAAAATATTATCTCTCTGTTGTATCGTGACAATATTGTATCTGATTTTAAATTGGATTGGAAAACATGAGGGACTCTTAAGTCTCTGTTTGTCTGATTTTTAGAATAAATATGAAAAAATATTTTTCTAATGTCATTTGTTTGAATATAAGGAGATACTTTTTTTCCAAGAAACAATGAAGGCAAGCCATGCCACGTGAGAAGCAACAGTAAAGCATGAAAATTTCACACAAAAAACTTCTCCGAACTTTTCAAGAGATCACTTGTTTTATGACTATGGTGAAAGATCAGAGATCATATATTGATGTCGAATGTCATTTCCTTTTTATTGGAGATTTTTTAACGGACAAAATTCTAGACACGATATACTCTCCACCTTCATTCATTTCATCTATCAATTATTATTCTTTTCTTTCTCAAAAAAAGAAGGCAAGGAACGGAAGCAAAGAACCATAGAGATATATAAAGAGAAAGCCCAAGAGGAGAAAGCAGAGTAATCCTTTTTATTTTGTACGTGTGACTTTTATTCTCTTTTTTCTACACTTTCTCTCCAGAAAATGAAAAGAGGCTTGTCTTGATTTCCGGCTAAAAATATAAAGACAGACAGATGGAAAGATAGAGAGATGTTCAGTGATGAATAAGATCAGAGCTTTTCAGCAGTTTTGTCATGTTGTCAAACAGATGGAAAGTTTCACACTCGAAGAATGAAAGAAACGAAGAACGACAAAACAATCCAGAAAAAAAACTTTTTTTACTTTCGTGTTCCAATCTTCCAAATTATATGAGTTGTAGCTTGTTCAAGATTCTTACCGTCTTCGATTTTTTTATTATCCTCACATCTTGATGAATATATTTTTATTCGATACAAAGTTGAAGTACTTGTTATACAGCCTTCTCGTCTCTCGTTAAAACATATTGTAAATTTGTGATTGTCATATTCGTCTGAAATGGAAAAAAAAAGTTTTGAGACGGTAAAAATGATTATAGGACTGTATTTGATTAAAAATGTCGAATTTTTTAGATATTCTGTTTCATTTTTTATTTATTTCAATCTTTTACGCGATTGTTCTTGACGCGTTTCATATATAATTATTTCTAACGATATAACATGATAAATCTGAAAAAGTTTATCTGGCACAGTTCAAAATGTTTCGGTGACAAATTTGAGCAATATTGATTTTATGTCTTGTTAACAAAAAAAGGACATCGTACCTATGAACTATTAAAACATACATAATTTTTAATAAGTATAAATTAAAGATTTTATAGAGTATTATATACAATATATTTGTATATATCAAATTATTTATATTAAATGAAGGCACAAGCATATAAAGCAAGATGACACACTGTATCTGGGTTCATCTTCAGTTACATGAACCGCTTGAAATTTGAATAACATTTACGGGGGCGGGAACCGCCTTAAATCCTTCTGAAAAAGTTTAGATTTCCGACATTCAAATGTTATAAAAACTCTTTACAAATATAACAAGGTCAAATAAGTTAAACATGCATAAATATACAATTAAACCCTTCACCCTGGTATGATACGATCGTCAGATTACCGCTTAAAGCTTTTGATCTGATTCACATAGTACAACAAGCACAACTGACGAATACAATAGTTTAGAAAAGACATGAATATATGTCACAGGATTCATTATTTGTTTGACTGGCATTGAAATAATTCAAATATTAAATTTCAAGAATAACGTCAAACAACAATCGATGATTTTTTGGGGAAAATATACTTGAACACATATATTTAAGAATTTCGGTTATGATACCATAAAAATTAAAATAATAATTTTATTTATTTATTTAACTAGGTCGCAAGAAATGCTCCATCATAACCCACGGAATGGGCGGTATGGTCGGCTGGTTTTTCATGCATCAGTATCCCGACGTCGTAGAAAACTTTATTTCCATCAGTAGCGCCCACCCACTCTCATTTATTCAAGAAATGACCCTGAACCGTGTCCCTAATGTTGGGTATGTAAATAACGACCAATTTTCACAGAAAAAAACTTATCATAACACTATTCCTTGCTCATTTTTAACGACACAATTTTCTTTTTCTTCAGATGGTACTACTTTTGTCAGCTGCCCTATTTTCCTGAAAAGGAAGTTATGAAGCAAGACTTGCAAATTTTTGAAAAGATTTTCTCTCGAATGCTCAACAGCAAACGGGGCAACGTGACCAAAGAAGACATTGACGCTTTCAAGTATACTTTCTCCAGACAAGGTATGCACAGAAACTGACCACTTAACTGTCCACACAACGGAAAAATATCTTGAGACTAATTTTTTTTTCTTGGAATTTAATCCTTTCAAATATATTTTTTCTCAATATTTTTTACAGAAGACTGGGTAGGCCCCATAAATCATTTGCGGACCCTTCTTCGGTTGATGAAACAAGGAAAAAAGCCATTGAAAAAGGCAACTGTGCCAACTCTTTTTATTGTTGGAAATGCAGATCCTTATTACAGTCTAGAAATGATTTGCAAGTCGTCCGAATATGTGGAAAATTTTACTTTAAAAATTGTTGAAGGAGGCGGTCATTTCCTGCCTCAAGAAATGCCCAATTATATAAACAGTTTGATTCTTGATTTTCTCAAAAGTAAGATAACAACTATAAGAAATTCATATATCCATCAATTAAAGTTTTTTAATTAATAAGCTAATTAAAAGCTGGATCTGTTTCTCTTTTACCTTATTATGATGATGTCTACTACAAATTGTGATCGTGATGACCTTAAAACACATGTGATATTATGTGATCTGACCTGTACGACTCTGTGATCTGAATTTAAAGTGCCTGATGAACCTTTATCTTATCAAGATTCTCCGGATGCGGATAGTGGTATATTAAGAAAAATGCTGGGGGCGGGAAGGACGGTTGTTCATTCTACAGTTAATTATGGGAGCAATGTTAGTAAAAGACTTGTTGGTCAAAATTCGTCAAATTCCTATAAAATTATGTACTTTTAAAATATAATATTATAAAAACTGTGTAAATGAGATTTTATTTATAATTATAGCTTATAAATTGTACTTTAAGATAGTAATGGTTTTCTCTTGGGGCTTGGAAGGGTAGTACAACTAAATGATATTACAAAAATGCTTCTTAACTTTATAAAATGTGCCATACTATTTTGTATAAAATAAAGTTAAAGATATAAAACAATAGCTCTTTTGAGCTTGTAAATTTATGGCTTTTCACTTTCTCAGTAAACAAAGCAAAAATAGAAGAGAAAATCATCGACGAACAGCATAAAACTCACTAGTTCATCCAGGTTATTGACCAATGTTAATTTTTAAAACAAACAATAAAATTTGAAATGGTAGTCATTAGAATTCGACAACTTCTTAAAACCTTGTTGCGTAATTTTAAAATCGTTTTATTTTTAATAGCTTATTTTTACTATCCCAATTATGTATCCAGATACCATCAAACAAGTGGCTACCCGAATTATGATGGCTCCAAACTACCCAGTTATAGTTAGTGCTTCACATCATATCAGTAATTTGAATATCAGGTTTTTTTGTTAAAAATAATGAAAGAAAATATCAAATTACCCCTAAAATATTTATTCTATTGAGAAAATGTGCCATTAAGAGTTAATTATTGGTCATCTATTGATGAACTGTCGTTCTATTGTACAAACCCTCATTTAAATTTCTAAATATGGATCATTTACTTATGTAGCCATATTTTAAGGTGGTTAATCTATATGAATGTACTTCAGAGCGTTCCATTTTATGTTTAGTCTGGTATTTACTAATACTTTATTAAATCTGGAAAAGCGTTCAGTTTTGTTTTCAATTTACTTGTCCATGCATCAACTTTACAACCATGTAGCATTTATAATGCAAATATAAATGACACGTGTCAAACATTTCGTGATATGCACCACATG
>JAQFYG010003702.1:0-12131 GCA_034694325.1 Entomobrya corticalis | reverse complement strand
CTGGAACTTCAATTGGATGAATTGTTGTTGAAGTTGAAATGGTTGGCCTCCATTGCCAGTCCGTTGAGGTTGACGGAGTGGCAGCGGTAGTTGATGGGGACCATGTCCATTGGGTGGTGGACGACGTTGTATACGGTTTAGCAGAACTCACTTGAGTTGTTGGTCTTTGTGTGGTTGGTTCTGCTGGTAATGGTTGGTGAGCCTGATGCTGCGAGTCACCTCCACAAGTCCAATCACATCGGTCCTGTGTAAAATGGGAAAGGTAGAACAAAGAAAATTACTTGATTAGTATTAAGAAGAATTCATAATTGATTTTGTCTGCTTAAAATGTTCACCTTATTCCAATAAGTTCCTGTTGGACATGTTTGTTCCACATACTTCCCGAAAATGCATCTGTAATATTTTCTGCAGTCACTGTCATTGGGCTTGAATGGAGCTTGTGAGCAAGGATCAGCCTGATTTCCTTTGACTGGCTGAAGTTCTTGTTGATGAACAACAACTGAAACTACAGACGGGTATGCCTCCAATACTGGTACATTTGTCGACAGTACTGAAGTCGGACGTTTACTTGGACGCATTCCAGAGCTTACTGTATTTACACTGCTGCCACTACTGCTGGAAATACGTTTTCTTCCTAATACAGTGTTTATAGTTGTCAGCAAAGGATATTTTCCTTCATTACAAGTATTCCTGAAGTCATCCAAGTCTAGAGCCCAAATCATGCCTCCGCCAAGTCCCATCTTTTTAATCAATTCCGACTTTCTTCTAATCTGGGCCACGTCATCGTAGGAAACCCATTGATTTCCTTTGTATGCATAAGGACCGATAGCACCATCAGGATCCTGCACAACTGTCCATTGATCACGTTGTACTCTCTGGCAAATTTCATAATATGCCAGAAAGCCTGATGCACGAGTGTATTCACCGGCTTGTCCACCTCCTGAACTTGGAGCATTAAGACCATGGTCAGAGGGATTTGATAAAGTGAACGATTGTCCATACATGGGCATTCCCATCACAAGTTTCTTTCTGTCAGCGCCTAATTGTGCCCAGTAGTGCATCGTATAGTTGGTGTTGTAGTAGTAGAAATCATCTTCCTCATGGAAGTATAATGGGGCAACATGACCTGTTTTCTTATCCCATTGTCCGTGGTAGTCATAAGTCATAACAGCAATCCAATCAAGATACTTGGACATTGTTGGAACATCATAAGCTGGAAAACGCCAAACAACACAGGACTTTACTTTTTGAAAACTCATTTTTGTGATAAAAAGCGTATTTTGTCATGCTACTTTACCTTCATCAATAACATTTTTACTTGGCGACACTGCCGCACTCAATAGCAATCCCTCAGGTTGGAAGCCTTCTTTTAGTTCACGGACAAAAGCTGCAAAAGCGGGTTTATCTGAGGCAGGACCTTTGTTGCAGTCCACTTGCCAGCATTTTGGGTACTCCCAATCAAGATCCAATCCGTCAAAGTTATTTTTCTTGATGAAATCGATTGCATTGGTGATAAATTTCTGTCGCGCTTGAGGATTATTTACAAGTCGAGAGTATTTGTCTCCCTCAGAATCATTCCATCCTCCAATTGCTAACGTCACCTTTGCACCTTGAGCTTTGAATCCAGTTACCTTCTGATAGAAATGATTATCGAAATCTGCCCATGTATCATGGGGCTTCATGAGAAGTGTACTGTAATCTAGTACGGCAAAACCATATACAATGTGAGTACAAAGACTGCCGTCAATGTCGTCTGGGGTGTACTTTCCAGCATCAGGTCTGAAACCGTTTTCAAAATCTTTAAACTATCTCAAACTTTTATACAAAGTATAAATCTAACGAATTTTCTAACAACTCACCTGTACCATGCCCAGTTAGTAAAGTAGCAAACAACTTTGTACGTGCCTGAATCTCCTCCTCCAGTTCCTGCACCACCTGAAGGAGGCCTATATGTGGTCGTTGTTGTTGTAGATTGAGTCGGTGATTGCGTCCAACTGCTTTGTGTCGTAGTAGTTTGTGTGGAATACTCAGGTCTTGCAGTCGTGGTTGTTTGCGATGATCCACCAGTACCGCTGCCACCTCCACCAGACGACGAGGCAGTACAATCAACATTTGCAGGCCAATCGCACACCTTTTGGTTGTTATTCCAGTATAGACCACTTTGACAACGAAACTTTATCTTTCTTCCATGGTCGCATATGTAGTAAACCTCACAGTCACTGGGATCGCTTGAGTATTCTCCTTCACTGCAAGGGCCATCTCTAACTGGTTTAGGTTGAATCTGTGGCATCATTATATTTGAAGAAATTCGCATTTGACACATTACATTTCGTGGCCAGTCACAGAGATACTTCTCTTGATTCCAGTAAAGACCCGATCCACAAGACTGGAGTTGTTTCCGGCCGGCAGCGCATACATAAAACTTATCACATGTTGGACCCGGTAAATATTGTCCTATAGAGTAGTTAAAACATTGTGACAAAAGAAGCCTTAAGTAACATTCATAATATGGCCTGTCCATTTTTACCTGAAATACAATCTTCACCGGTTTCGGATGGTGGTGGCCATGCAGAGGGAGGCTGTCTAGTTGTAGACATGGTTGTGGTTGTGGTAGGCGTGGTTGCTTGCGTTGGTGGTGGTGTCCACTGTGTTGTTGTTGTAGGCTCCCTGGTCGTAGTTCTGGTGGTAGTCCACATTGTTGTACTCATTGTTGTTGGACGTGCAGTTGTCCACATATTGGAATTATCGGTTGTTGTGGAATGCATGAGATCTTGGGATTCTTTACATCCAGCGGATGAAGGCCAGTCACAAGTATTTGCGTTTCCATTCCAGTGAAGTCCAAATGAGCAATGATATTTTGATACTCGACCATTAGAGCACTGGTAGTAACTGGTACAATCTGATGGATCGGGGTGGAAGACCCAGGTTCCATCACAAGATTGTATTTGACTGCCGACGCCTGCTCCCCCTGAAGTGGTCGCTGTTGTGGTTGTAGAAGACACTGCCACTGGATAATCTGGATGGGGAAATATGAATAGGTATTAGTATTTGAATAAAAAAACGACTTATATAAAAACTATGATCTACATTAAGTGAAAGATATCAAATACAATGATTCAAAATATGAAAATTCAAATGGTTAATCTCGCAAATGAAAAAAATCATTAACTACGAAATAAATGAAAAATGAGGAATCGTTCATATTATTTATAATTCTAGACTACTTTCTGCAATAAGATACGTAACTAGAAATGAGGAATGTTGTACAGCAAAAAAAAAGACGTGAGTATATTTAAAATGCGTTATTAAATAATAATAAAAAACAAAACGCATTATAAGGTAATTACACAAAGCATGAGTGTACAGGAAGAAAGACATACAGGAAAGGCAAGGGAGAAAATGGAACATTCGTTACAATACTTGTTCCCAATAGATGTTGGCATAAAAGAACCAAAGGCCCTGAAGTTGATGTGTTTGTTGTTTGCATTGTTGTGCTTGGTGAAGTAATGCCAATCTCTGGAGAAGATACAGTTGATGAAGGTAAACCTGTCTCTGTCAAAACAGGATCTGGAGATAGAATTATGGCAGTACCAGTAGTACTGGTGATGTTTGTAGGTTTAGGGGTAGGATGATAATGATTGTGATGATCATGCTCTGTGGTGGGTGGTGCTGAAGGCCTTCCAGTTGGTTTTGGCGAATAGCCTTACCAATTTAATCAATAGATTTTTTATTTTCATTATATTTTTTAATCGTCAAAAGTCATGACCGGAAACCATTGTTTAAATCCTAATCGCTATAAAATGGTTTATCTACTATGTAATGTCAATAGTTTTAGAATCTTCCCTTTACCTCAATCAATGATATACTGTACTGTATGATTTCATTTAATGATTATTGATTGATTGATTTATAATGTTTACCTGTTGTTGTTGTTGAAGGCTGGCTATCTTGGGGTGTCCCCAGACATGGATCCGATTCAGGTGGAGCAACGACACTAGGTTTACTACAATCCATACGACGAGGGTCATAGGGCACGTCAAGCAGTTCTCTTGCGATGGTACGCAAAAGGGGCTGACTTCCCATGCAACACTGATTTCCAAAATCGTCAAGGTCCATAGTCCACACAAAGATACCCCCAAATCCTTGTGCCTTCACATACCGCGATTTTCGTATGAGACTGTCTGCATCTTCAAACCCAATCCATTGATTTCCTTTGTGAGCATAAGGTCCCCAACTTCCAGTGATGTCTCTTTGAACACTCCAACCGAAATCCTTCACTGCAATTTGAAAATATGTCAACATGGATATTATATGAAAATCAAATTATTGTTTCGCTTATGATTAGATAATGATTGGTTTTTATTACCTCGTTTACAAATTTCATAGTATGCAAGCATCCCTGGTTGATTGGTGTATTCGCCAGGCATTCCGGGTCCATTCGCTTCACTTCCATATGAGCTATCACCAGGATTACTCAACTGAAAGCTTTGGCCGTACATTGGGACGCCTAAAATCAACTTGGATCGGTCAGCCCCTTTTGATGCATAATGCTCCATTGTAAAATTCTGAGCAAAAAATTGCACAAAGGAAAATGTGATCACTTTTAATATCCTTTAAAGCCTGTCAGATTTTGTCGCGCTTACTGACACATCTATAATTGATTCTAAAAAGCAACATGACTATATGCCAATGCCAATACTACAAAATCACTTACCGCATTATATGTAGGATAAGGATCGGATGCCGATGGTCCATTGTAAAGTGGTGCAAGATGGCCGGTCTTGGTTTCCCACGATCCGTGGTAATCATATGTCATAATGCTCAAAAAGTCTAGACTTCTTGACAACGAAGGAATGTCGTATGCTTGGTCAATAACTTCCTCGTATCCAGCTAATGTCGCCGTTAAAATCAGATTTTCTTGCTCGAATACCATTTTCAATTCCTTGAAGAAGAAAAAACAATAAATCCAACATTGTTTTTCTTGTCATCCTATCATATCTCTTATCAAAACGTGGTGCGCATTTATATGCACTGTATGTAAAATGCATACCCGCATGAATTCTGAAAACGCATATTTATCAGTTTGCGGTCCAGCTTCACAAATTGATTGCCAACATCTTGGATAATGCCAATCAAATGACAAGCCATCAAAATTCCTATCTTTCAAGAACTGAGCCGTCTCCCTCGCAAACTTTCTCCTTGCCATTTGACTATGTGCTAGTAAACTGTATTTGTCATCTCCAGAATCTGACCAGCCACCAAGAGCAAGTAGAATCTTCACTGAAGGATTCCGTTTCTTCAACTGGACAGTCCGCTGATAAAAACCTGCACGCGCAATTTAAAATTCAAATTTATACAAAATTTTATAGCTATCTTTATTGCATAGAACGTATAAGCGTCTCTTGCATTTCCAATTATAGTGCATATTTCTATATGCACTTCCCTAACTTTTTAATGCATTTTTTATTGTTGTTGAAAGATCGAAATTGAAAAGTATAAAGATAAGCATTAAATTACGTTGCATGTCAATCAAACAAAATTAAAAGAAAAGAGGAGAACATGATTGCGTGCATTGAGAAGAAGCCAATTTCAACAACAACAAAAAACGAATAAAAATTATCATATCAATCCCATTTGATTCCAGCTTCCTTTAATGCTTTTGCATCTCAAAACCAGCCACTTCTGATAATACTACTGCTTCTTTTGATTATTTTATTCATTGTGTGTCCTTACATTTCTTATTATCAGTGATCGGATCACTTTCTTTGATGGCGAACTTGCTTTTATCCAGAACAGCAAAAGCATAAACGATATGAGTACACAATGTGGGGTCTGCATTTTCAGGAATGAATTTCCCTTCACGTTTTCTATCGAAAGCCCAACTGGCAAAGTAGCAAACGACATTTTTTGTTGGCGTATCATAAGTCGTCGCTTTGAGCTGTACACCAGAAGAGGATTCAGGAAATCTGTGCTCCACAGCTCCGCGGTTAAATCCTGTATACGAAGATGAAGAGGATGACAAGGGATTTTGATGAAGCAACTCCTGCTGTTGTTGTTGGTTTTGTTGTTGGCGTATACTGTTTTCTCCAGCATTGCGTATGCCTGCGACTACTTGCTGGAAAGATACTAAGCTCGGCTTGGACTCAATATGTCCTCGAATAAATCCTCCAGTTGCTCCATTCCTAATACCGCTACTACCTGTTAAAGTTTTCGTTAGTGGTGGTGACGATGATATCACTGGAGGTGACGCTTCCACATGACCTCTTTCAAATCCTTTTAAAGCTACAACAGGCTTCTTTTGTTGCCCCAAAGTTTGCCGCTGCTGGTGTAGTAATGTTGTGGTTGGTGCAATGGAATTGGAAAATAGCTCATTGTGGATTTGTTGGTAGCTTTTCAGAGGCAAATTCCACTGATTTTGAGCTGCCGTAGGTGATAATAGTCCATTCTGCAAATAGGATTGGACAGTGCTCTGTGGAGTGCCTGAAATTGAAGCATAAGAATTCCAGGCGTTATAGGCTGGGTTCAATGGAACATTAACGTAACCAATGATTGGCAGCCCGTCAAGTGAGTTGCCGCTGGTTGCCGCTGCAGAAGATGAAGAAGAAGTTGGATAAATTTGGTATTCGGGTCCAATTTGTTGTTGGGATTGTAGAATAAATTGGGCATTAGAAGGTAGTGAGTGTGAGTATGCCTGTGAAGATGACGCATGTTTCACATTTTTGCTTGCAGCATTTGACGAACCAACGATGTTATTATTAGCAGTGGTCCCTCCTGCTGTTGTCAAGCCCGAATGTTGATGATGTTGTTGTTGTAAAAGTTGTTGGTGAATCGGGGAAGAGATAAATGAAGAGGTTCCCAGAGGCAAGCTTGGAGACCACAGGACTTGTTGTTGTCGCAGTTGTTGCTGCTGTTGATAGGCTTGATGTTGATTTGCATTGCTGACAGGTATCAATGTGGCAGTTTGTCGTCCTTTATGATCCCCAAATGATGACCAAAAGTTTTGAAATGGCGAAATTGAGAGCTGTGGTGTTAAAAATGCATTAGTATTGGTATTACTAATGATTCCACTACTACTGCTACCGCTACCACTTCTCAGAGATGATGAAGAGGCTGATGATGAGGAGGATGACGGATATAAATATGTGGTGTAAAATAGTTGCTTGGATGAGCGTTCACCCCCGTTGATTCTGGTGAGGAGCAAAGCCGTTGTCAGCCAAGTTATCACAGTTATCCGCATCTGAAATTAAATCAACATTCTTGATTTACAAACGTGAAGTTTAAGTGATTAATGTCTTCTTATTTTTATACGCTCTCGTAAGAATGCTAATATTTACTTGTTTTCTGTCATCATCATGCACCTATTTTTATGCACGTCTTCAACAACCATTTGGTTGGACGCATTTTTCATTCATTTCAATTTACAATTGATATCAAATAGAACAGAAGTTGTGAATAATCATCAGTGATACCATTATCATTGTACACGGAACTGTTTTCAGTAATTGTCATTACGGGACAATGATGTGCCAAAATTATTCTAAAGGTATTAATTGCACGATTGCGCAAGGCGACAAATGGAATTTTAGTGGACAAATGCTATAGCCATTATATTTTCCATCCATCATAATCGTGTTGACTCGCCCTTAAATTTCATTCGTACAACATTCCGAGAAAATTGCGAACTCGCTACTGTTCCCCTTTCTTCAACAATGGTAGACAGTGGCTTTTTTAGATTATATAGTAATTTTGCAAAGGAGAAGCACGAAGAACTCGCAAAAAATCATTGTGCCCGCATTACACCCATTTTCATTCAGACATTTCTCTTGTGCGTCGTCCCGTGAAATTGTCTGAAATTAAACATGAGACAATCTTTGTTCGACTCGGACTGGTCAGGGACTGGCTGGATTAGACGGTAGCGTAGTCATGTATTTACGTTTCATGATTTAACCACCATGTAACACCCAATCTGCATAATATATTATGAGAATTATTATTTTTCCCTAATAAACAAAGTCCGTTTTCTGGCAGCCCCACTTTATAAACGAATTCGTTAAAAAAGTGTTTACGCAGCTTTTAGAATTTTCTTAGAGTCACGACTAAAATTAAACGGTGAAATAGAACAAAACTTTAATCATAATAGACGAACCTACAGGGTTAAAACTGCGTGCACAATAATTTTATTGCAAAGATTATGAAATGTTTATTATATTTTTTAAACTTTATTACGCATATTATTAAGTGAAAATTCCTTTCTAGCGCAGCGGTATAGCTTCTTCAAATCATCATAATAATCTTTCTCTGTTTTCGTAGAATACATGAATATGTGTAAAAATCATTTGAACAATTTCGTGCATTGACTTCTTTTCTTGAGCTGTCAACTTGTGTAAAATACTCAACCATTTAACATTTGCATGCATGATGCCTCATAATATTCTACTTTTATAGACACAAAAAACCCGTAACTTTCGCATAATAATATCAAACAAAGAACTTCTGACACATAAATTCTGTATTTAATAAAATGACCATTTTAATGAGTAGTTGCCGACGAGAGAGAAAACATAATTTTAGAACACAAAAATCTGAGTTTAATTTATTTGTTAGAGGAAAAAATAACGTTCAACTGAGAATGTCTGACTTTTTTATTAATATAAAGTTACCTCATTTTCTGTCTGTCTATTAGTTTTTGTCTTCATGCCAGATAGTTTAGACCAACCGTCTGGCTGCCAGACATAGTACCAGAAATAGTACTGTTCGATCCTCTAACGAGTATTTTTCTAAATACCTACTGTATATAGGAGTTAATGAATTACACAAGATGACTATTATGGGATCTGTCTCCTTTCATCACGTTTTGAGTAATGGATGGACTCCCCATATAGGATAATGATACTGCAACTCTAGAGAAAGCAGGAAAAGGTATAGTGCTTTGTACTATCTGCTGGCATCGCTTGTTCTTCGATAAAAAACTAATCGTATTTCGTATTCTGCCCGGGCAAGAATAGATGCTGCAGTTTGTGCAAAAAAGCTGGTTATAAATCTATTCCCCGTTTCAGGTTCGCAACTATTACCAATCAAATTTAAATTTAAGGCATGTAAAAATTTACCCTTAGCTGTGTGTTGTGTTTGTGTATGTACGTACATATGGCATCTTTAAAAATACCAGTCTTTCCAGATATCATGGTAGCACTCAGATTTGTAAATCTACATGACGCTCTTTGAAAAACCATTTTTCTTAAATGCTCAACCGCTTTATATAGCTTGCCTGTGGGCAAACCCATTGATTAGCGTAGCCTAGATGTCTGTTCGTGGAGAATAATGTATTTTTAAATAAATTTGAAATATAATATGTAATAACTAAAAAGTAAATTTTAACAAATAAGTGGATCGATTGCCAGACAATGCGACCACAAAAACGTAATCTTCAACCATGCGAATATTGACTAGGTATAAAAATCGAATTCGATTTGATTCAAGTAACTTGAACAGGAGTAATTAATAATTATATATACATTTTGCCGGTTTTTTAGTATAGACTGTCATTTTCTATCACTTGTGTCTTCAAGACAGAAACCTGTTGCATGTTGTATGCTGCTGTAAATGTCATGTATGTCGTAAGCTATTACTTACTTCTAATAAGGCGTACAAAAATGTCAGGATAACACGATGGTGAAATCCGTGGTTTTGTATAAGCTTTTTAATCGGAATAATAAAAAAGCAGTAAAAGACTTTAGGATTTTGAATATTCTCCTCGAGATTACGTGCACATCTTTTCACTCTTATTTATAGCTATTCTATTGGATGCTTGCATTAAAAATAAAGTATATTTTAACCTGCTGAAGGTCAACTGTGCACATCATGATTCGATTTTTAAATATGTTGTCATTTGTCAACTATCAGGCATAACAGCAAAAAATCGTGATTGTCCATGTTGTTTTATGCATTGCATGCATGACTTGTAGTTTCTGCTCTCATGATGACGAGAATATTTTGGGGCATTTTTAGAATAAACGATACGTAATAAGTGCTTGTCTTCATTTAATTTGATCTGATTCTAAAAATAGAAAATGAGATTAGGTGATATTGACAAAAATTATGACCAAGTAGAACTTATATGAAAAGAACAGGGCATCGACATTTTAGAAATGACACATCTCCACCCAACTCACGATCCCACCATCGCTACCCACACGCAACGTGTTGTCATTTACCGAAATTAATCTTCATTTTTTGGGGAAATGATCGGGAGATCAAAGCTCCTACCTGAAATTACTTATCTACCTAGTAATATGCACATGTCTATTAAGAATCACCTGTCGAGTGTCGTCGCATTAATAATCTTGTTGACTGAGACATGACATGAAACGTAACATTCGTAATGGTCAGTGCCCTAAAAATTCATATGATTCGGTTCATTAGTTTATTACATGATTTGCTTTTCACTGAACTTGTGAAGAAAATAGAAAATAATAATTTACAAATGAATACTTGTTGAAGCTAACAAAACATTTTGCCAGGACCATACTGATGATGATTGTGATTTTAAATTTAAAACTCTCCACGATGATGTAATAGTAATGATAAGAACGCCCATTCCTATTATTTTTCCCATGCAGCCTTTGATTGATCTCACTGAGATGTTTTTTAAAACTGAACGCGCATTTAGGACCGGTGTGAGGTACATATAGGTACATTAGCTCAGATCTTTCATCTTCGATCTTCCATTTTTTATTATTATTCACAATAATACGATTTAAATTTCCGCCTAGTCATTCAAAGATTCAATTGATTTGTAGCTGTGTGTGATCTTCAATCTTGTTGCAACTAATTTGCAGTTTGAATTATTTTTAAAAGTAAAAAAAACTTCATTTTCAGTCGTAAATGTGACTTATTGGCTTCGTTAGTTCGAATTACAAAATGGAGTCTGGAGAAATCGTTGAGTTTAGACCATTATGATAAAATATAATTAAATCTTCTTTTTTTCATTGGTAAAACTTTTAGCTAAGAAATTGGCTTCCCCAATCAATAAAAAGACAGAAAAAACATGGAAGTTGAATTTTACTTGAATTAAATTCCTATACATGCTGAATGTATGCAGAACAGCTTGCAAACATGTACGTATACACACCTGCACCTGTATTTCTTGAATGGATAAAGTCATAATTTTCCCTCTATTGTCCAGAACAAGCGATTAAAAAGACTAATTATCATTATTATCCTCGTCACATCACACGTATGCTGACAGCAGTCCAAGTTAATTGTCTCATCTCTCCGTGTTAGCAAGCAGTAAGCAAAAATTAGAGCCGTGATTAAAGACGATTTGCTGAATGAATCGTGAAGTGAATCGCTACCGAAGTTCATGAGCGTTACAAAAAACATTTTTTACTTGTCTGAATAATTTTCACACTCAGCTTGCGTTTGATTGTTTAAAAATTTAAATGACAGCTACATTGGCGTAAACATTTATGGTGAATAAATAGTCTAATCTAACAGTCCATAGTCCATGCAGTTTAAATACCTAGTTGATTCATTCACTCGGGTTTCTTTGCACTTTTCGAAATACCGTCGGCCTTATAAACATTAATTTAACCGTTGATTTCTTTTCATTCCAGTATATACCTAGGTACTTGTACTGTCCCCACCCAATTAGTATACAACTGACAACTGTCTAGACTAGGTATTTCAGGTTTAATTTGTTAGCCAAGCAATTTAAAAAGTTTGTTTCCTTTTGTATTTATACAGAACAATAAGTAGGTAATCGTCATAAAATTTGATACTTCCTTTGTTCTGTAAACTTGATCAAGTCTCATGTGGTTATAATTCCATCGACAAAATCAAACGAAATCTAAATAGGCATGTCATGTCGCGCGATCAATTTTGTGTCTACTTTACTTCATCTTGGTTTTAATAATACTACTGTACTTTTATGCCCACTTACTTAACATACAACAATAAATCGGACCAATTTTTTCAATTCCATGTATAATGTACCAACCTGTGAATCAAAATCAGCAGTTTGCCAATGTTTGCACTAACAATAACGAAATATGTTCAACCCACAAACAAGAGAAGTATATATTATTAAAATTCTCAACACGTATGATCCCTGTTACATTTCCAATCGACTTTAG
>JAQFYG010003701.1:0-12132 GCA_034694325.1 Entomobrya corticalis | reverse complement strand
TTATTGACTACCCGATAGCGGAGCATACTGAGAAGTTATCGGTGTGTTATCGGTGTAGACTCGTTTAGCAAACTATAATTTGTACGTTTAACATGGGGTTAGCACGTACATTCCGAACACAAAATAACATGGGGTTAGCATGCAAATTTGGGACAAGATTTTCGTCCAGTGTAAAATAACAAGAGATATATTATTGATTTGTATTATAAAAAGGCATGCAATTATTTTGCACTCTTTTTTGACTCGTTTTGCACTAAGAAAATGCTTCTTTTTCCTAGAATCCCATAATTTTGCAAAGTGAGTCTTTTTCTATGGACAAGTGAGTTAAATGTAGAGATTACACTAAATAACATGGTGAGGTGAAGTATGTGTATGAAGATAAAAAAAAAGAGTAAGGTAGTTATTCATATCATGTAAATACATCAACCTTAATATTCTCAGTTAAAACCTTGAAGTGGCCGAGTAACTGTCAAAATGGAAGGCAGCGATTCTGATTCAGATTTTGAGCGAGCAAGACTGAAAACAAAGAGGCGTTGTGGAGTTGGATGGAAAGATGTTGAGATTTCTAAAGAAATTTTAGTTCAAGAAACCTACAAACGCTCTTAAGCGAGACTAATTGATAACTTATAATTTTAATTTAATTTGATTTTGTAAAAAACTCACTTTACACTATTAAAATACTCACTTTGCAAAATTATGATCCTAAAGGATGAGTGAGTCTTTTTTTTTGTGATGACCGAGCATTTTTAAATGGACGAAAAAGTTTCTGCCTTTAAAAAATACAGCAAACTTAACTAAAAAACCTTTTAAAACGTTGGTTGTGCACTCATTTATCTTGTTTTTTCGTTTTAGAATTTACTTAAGTTCATAACATTATTTACAGCAAAAAATTCTAATTCAGCATGACCTTTTGATGTAGATATCGTTTTTACTCATTACTCACCTTTGCTGAATTGTTGTGAGAAAATGTCCCTAAAGATACTAAACGGCGGTTAAGCTAATCATAATTTCCCAATACACATACAAAGGGCAATAAGAAACACTATCAGCTTCTCCATTGTTATTTACATCACCACCATTGCATCTTCAGTCCATTCGATCTTTACTCTCTAATTACTGAAATGCCAATGAGCACAAAATAAAAAGAAAGGGAGCAGGAAATTTTCAATGCAACATTAATTGACGAAAGAATGTCACCGAGAAAAAGCCTCTACTGAAGAGTTGGAAAATAATATATTTTAAAATTTTCAATTTGTCAAAACCTGCTAACTTTCATTAAAATCCGTCGACACGCATCGTTTTATTCCACTGAGGGGTTTTGTGGTCCTGGTAAACTATTTCTGTTGGGGTAATGTCATTATTTGTTAGTTAATTTGAAACCAAATCATCTAAAAAATAATGTGCAAAGTTTCTGTGATTTTTATATTAACAATATGACAATAGTTCTTGCATTTTCGATTAAATTAAATGAAAGAATTTCATTCACAATTTTGTTTACTTCCATTAACTGGTTTTATACATCAAATTTAATGATGATTTCATACCTGTTTGGGAAAGCACGGCCAAAGGAACGGTAGTTATAGTGAATGGCATCTAATATTAGGAAATACTTGTTTCTGTGAAAATCAATAGAAATGAAACGTGATAGGTCTGAATTTTTGTTATATTTTATTTAATTTCATTCATACTGAATGAAATTTTAAAATGTAACAAATAAATGCAATAAAAATTAAATACTGCTGAAGAAATTTTATTCTCGATTAAACTGTATTGTATATTGCACGCATTTAATTTATTTGTTTTATAAATTGATTATTTTGGGGCATAAAATAATCGTAGACATCACAGTCTCCCTAATAAATTGTTCTTTAATATTTTGATTGTAGCCTATAATCTATTCTAGATCATATGGAGCAACAAATGGGTAAACATAATATTATTACATTCCAAATAACATAATACTTAAGTGGAGCTCGTTAAAAAATAATAAATTGAAAAAATTTTGATTTTTATCATGTTCTGGACATCGTATAACGATCAAAAATATTAAAATTTCATTATTAATTTTCAATAGTTATTAGATCAACACATATTTATTCAAAGAGCATTCGATATTACACTCAACATTTTCTCGAAAACTATTCCTTTAATTGTTTTAACGCCGACGCCAAATTTAAAGGCACAGAATCGGTATTGACGCAGCACAGAGATTGTAGTCGTACGTGGGATTTTGCTGCAGAAAAAATATATGAAACTAGCATGATGTCCATACAGTCATTTCAAATTGTGGGACCGGTTTTAAGTTTATAGAAAAAGGAGAATGGGACACAAGAATGAGGATAATGTGAAGAGACATTTTGGTAGAGTCTAAGGTCTTGGTGGGCATGCTAAATGAGAATTGATTGGATTTGAATAAGTTTTTTTATTGAAGCATTTAAATTCAAGTCTTAGCATGCCATTATTTCTTATAAGATGCCTATGTATGTTCAAAATGAATTCAACATGGAAATGATAGATTAATTGCAACTCGCAGAAATAATAATAATTTATACCATGAACGTACCCAATTACATTTTAATTCTGATCCATTAAAGTAGAAAATTTTGAGCGATACCAAAACGAATGGTTTCTCTCTTTCAATTTTATTTCAGTACATATATTTGGATTCTGCAGGATTGGCAAGTAGTTTAGGTAAATGCAGTTTTCGCGTTCAATTTATTACAAGTTGTGCTAAAGAAATTAAAGAAAAAATGTGTAATATATAAAATATCATCTAATCGTGTTGAGCTAAAATAAAATGTACAAGTCAACCTTTAATATAAAAGGAACGACTAAATTCCGGCGAGTAATATTTTTCTTCGCATTAAAACGTAAAAGAATTGTAGATTTATCGCGACGCAGGAGTCTGCAATATTTATAATTTAACTACGAGTTATGTCAGCTGCTATTAATATATTAAAAATAAAATTTTAAAAGCAGACAAAGTTTAGTTTTTAACACATAAATTTTGAACTAAGATTGTGTGAGCGCGTGACACTTAAAAAGGATACAAAATAAGAAGAAACAGTTGCTACCTGGAAGTAGCAGTTGTGTAGACAGTTATGAGTAATACATACATTAATTGCTGTCCTGGCTTAATATGTTTTGTTTTAGCAGGTACCCAAATACCAGCATAAATTTAATTTCCGGAGCAAAACTGTACAAGCGGTTTAAATGTCTTAACTATGGATTCTATTCAATGTTTTGGCTTATTGTGAATTTATTTCGTAAAATCTTCCGAAATATCGTAATTTGATTATTTCTTTGAAGTAAATAATATTCCTTTAAAAAATGAACCCACAATGTTGTAATTATTCATGTCCAGAACTCCTCATAATATCACCTCATAAAAAATAAAAAGGTATTGCTACTATTCAAATTGCTATGTTTGTACGTCGTTTAGTACTAACGTTATGTAAAAAGGGATCAGTTTATTCAACAGATGGTCAGGCTTGTTCATCTTTATCAGACTATACTCAAAACTGGAATACATGAACAACAATTTAAATTATACTTGTATAAATCAAAATAATATATTACTTATCTATTCATGCAGTATTTGCACAAGTTTTTTCAAAAGCACTATCTTCAAAATTGCAGAATTCGTATTTATAATTTTTCGAAACTAAACTAACAATGAGTGGTAGGCCACTTTGTGGAATTTAAAGTATTTTGTGAGATCAGCGATGTTGAGGAATGGGTTGATGTGAGACTATGCAGCTTTACTGATGTTAGAGTAGTTGATACTTCTTCAGAATCTGAAATAATTGTTTCAAAAACTTTGCAAGTTTTAGGGTTCAAAAGTCAAATAATTTTTTAAAAAATATTACTAAATAGACTGGAATATTTTACAGCCAAGTACAGGAAAATGCAACTGCTTTGAGACAGAATGGCATGCAAAGTTTTGAATGAACATAAACCTGAATTGCTTATTTAGACAGCAAAGTAAATACATATTGACAGAAATGTATTACATTCATAATTTGTTTAAACATCTGTTTGTCTTGTACATGAAAACCTTATTTTAATAAATAGCTAAAACGGTATTAACTTGTACTTTCCAATCATTTATTCAAAAAAAGCAAAAATAACTCATCTCGTTAAGTTTACGGTATTAGCTCCTTATTTACTTGTTGCAAATAATATGAACTGCATCCTACTTTACTACTTACTACATCGCAATGTTGCTTACTATTATAATGAAACATGGACCCCAAACGTTAAGCAGAGTAGAAAAATGGGAAAAGGAGACAAGCAAGTAACCGGCATTCTTACTGGTTGTGCATAAAATATCTTCAGCTAATTTTTACATTTTTACGTATATAAGAAAGATAGAGAATTTGGAAGTAAACTGTTCAAATATGTAAGTATTGTGTCATTGTTTTTAAACGAGAGATCTGCGAAAGTCTTTTTGCAAAATTTAGAGTGAGTAAAATTTGTATAAAGATGTATTTAACATAAACAGTTTGATCGTCAGCTCACTGTAGTAAATTTGACTGTCATGGATATTGTTTTACTTTATAAACGTATTTACTGTTAGTCTGAAAAACAGTTTGCTCTTAACAGTTCACTACAAATTTTATTTGAAAGTATTCGGCAACGTGGGTTGGTATAAAACTTAAATTATTCGCATTGGGAAACGGAAAGCAGAGTGCGGAGAAAAGAATCCATAGATAAAAGACATATGATTAGACGTATACGTTTTAATAACTATTTAAAACAATACTAAATATCTAGTTTCTGGTCACTGAAGTGTTTCAACTTTGGAGTTGTAATATATATAACAATATATTTGAAATTCAGCAGCTTCTAATGTTCGGTACTTCATAAATTCATGGTATTATTTCTTTGTCGTTACCTCGCAGTTGAGTTAGATTGAATAAATATCAGCTTAATATTTTAATTATCTATTTTGATCGAATAGCTCAAACAGATTCAGTTATTTTATCTGGCGCTGCAGTTTAAAAATTTAATTCCTAAAGGAATTGTTTTCACTGTGACGCATGTCACAGATATATTTTAAAATGTCAGTGTTAAATATTTATATTAGTATAAACAAACGACCAACGATAAATTCAATACATTTGCAAACCGCTTCCAAAAGTTGTTTACTCATTATATATTTTTCCATAATTCTCGAATATTTATAAACGTGGATAACAAATCAGTATTAAATACTTAATTTACATCTAGAATTTTGCTGGGCGTGACAACATTGAGGTTTTTTGATGTTTTTAACAATAGCAATTACGAAATATGTTTTTATATTTGAATCATTATAAATATTAAACTTTTACATTTTCAATTGTGATTTATCATTCGCAACACGCTAACATTTACTTTTTCCATTTAACCGACACAATTTATCTTACAGAAGACATCGTCACTCTCTTAGGTACGGTTTGATTAGCCGTCAAGTAATGTCTCCATGGCGATTGGGTCCAATAAATTTGCAATAAGTTGGGTATCAGCAATAACTTTAAACATAATATTAGAACTTTTTAGAGTCTTTGAATATTCAAGCTTTTTTCGTAAATTTGATAAAATTACTTCCACTATTCTTCACAGCAGTGCTTCAATCCCAATGCAAGTTAAACTGATATTTTCGAAAAGCAGCCAGAGATACACGCATACATTATCAAGTCTTAACAAATTAATTAACAAAAAAGTGCAGAAAACAATTTAATTTCATTTTGTAATTAACTCGTTAAATAAACTCATTCTATAAAGCAACAAATTTTAAAATTTGGTATTATTTACACACGGCAGGTTATATTTTGAAATATCAAATTGGATCTCATAAAGAATCATATTTATGAGCTATTTTGACGTTATTACTTACTAGCAAAATTAATTCGAGCATAAATTACATCTAGATGCTTTGTATATCTTGCGCTGATGCTGTTATAAAAGTTTAATATATCCGACTCTATTTCTGAATCTATTTGATTCAAGAAATGCATTTTGACAGGAAATGATTTATTCAGACGTTTTAACTATTATAAATCATCACTTACTGATTGCACAAAACATAATGTAGCTGACCGGAAACTAATATTATATAATTCAATTAAAATTACGTTTTTAAAAGCTAAAAATAAATGCCACCTAATACATAATAAGCTGAAAGTAGTTTCTCACATTTCAGATACAAAAATGCATAAAAAATCGGGAAATGCAAGCAGTTAGACACGAAACATGATCTACAGTTTTGACGCAAACTTTTTATTTATATTTGAAACACACGAATACGAAGTTTGACCAATCTATTGTTGTGAGGAGAAATGTTATTTTGATAATGATTTACTGAAAGGTCGTGCTGATTTGCAATTTATTTGGACTTTCTTTGCTCTTGTCCAAAAGATATAATCTCGTTTTTTGCACATTTTTTAAAATTTAAAATGCTTGGATTAAAGATTTTACGCCTAATTGAAAGTAATCACTTTATCTTTAAGTTGACGAAGCATTCTAAAAGCGAAAGACAATTTAATACTGAATGATGTACAAAATGTTCAAAAATCAATGGTTAAGTTTCAAATTTAGCAAATAATTTATTACGATCTACTCGATATTTAAAAGATAAATATTTTGTATATTGAAAGCTTGCAATTTTTTTATATTTGTTTTTTATAGTATAGGAGACTCGTCTTTTAAGAGAAAATACACTCAAATTCATATTTTAATTCATGACAAAGTTTAATTTTATAATCAAATATTAAAACAGTTATTACAAAGTGCGATTTAGAATAGTTTTTTTCTGAGTGTACATGATGATGGCACAAAATGTCCGTCTGTCTGTCTGCGCGATATCTCAATAACGCTTAAACTAATTTGTGGACATGCATAATACATACGTAAGTGATAACAGGGAAAGATCCTACTATTTTTCAGCTGCATCGCTCAACTTCCATGGTCTCAGGGTCAAAGTAAAACATTTTTAATATAGTTAATTTAGCAAAATAAAGCAAATGCCATATCAATCCCAAAATAATTGAATAATATGAACCAATGATTAAGTTTTACCTTAATTATATCTCAAGGAGGAAACGTCCTATAGTAGCACTTATTTATTGATTGATTGCAAATTTATTGACCAACTTCAGTAACATGTTTGAATACATATTGTTTTCATGAAAAGTCAAGTTTTAGACGAAGAACATAAATAAAATTATGTTTTATAAATAAAATTATTAATTGGCATCAGGATTTACCTTATCTATTTAATAAGTGAAAAGACTGATATTTCCAATTAACTTAAAAATATTTAAACGCGCGTGCTTTACACTATGTAATTTAAATGATTACAACATGCATATAAAAGGAGTAGATAAGTCCAAAAAAAAGAAAGTTAACAATTAAGTATGAAATGATAGATTAAACAGCACAATTTTGATACAGTGTTTAAAAGTCAATGAAAGGTGTATTCATATCTTTCAAAATAAAGTCAAGTAAAATCCTCGTCTAGACGTCAAATGTCCATCTTAACTCCCTTACACCTTATCAGCTATTACTACGGAATCTACTAATCCCGTTATTTAACTTCTCAAAAGACTTGCCTGCCTGTGAACCAAAATAAATTGGAGCAACCAATTGAAAAGAGCAATAATTAATTTTAAATGCCAGGCTCAAACTTTCAAGCATGAAAGTTTTCATAAACAGCTTAGTTACTCTGCTTTTAACATAATACTTTTCATTCCATACTCGGCAAAATTGGTCAATTTACATCTATGTGCACTATGACGCCAAATTTTAATCTCCTTTGCAAATCTTGATTTGTGAACGGATAGATCTGTGATCCGACTAATCAGTGTTGTTTCACTACAAAAAACAAAACAGAATAAAGTTAATTACCTAAATGCCTAACTTTTTTGCTACTCAGGGATGCCAAATATGAAGCGCATTATTGTTGGATGCCCCATAAAATTCAGATTTGATTGTTAAAAATGCTACCAGTACAATCGAAAATTTAATAAGTTTATGCAATTTCTTAATATATTCTATTAGTTTGCAAATTTGTCTTAAATTAAGTTTTGAAATGGCAAAATTTTAAAATAAGATTTATTAGAAGTAGCAAACCAATAATAGCCTTCCATGTATCTTCATTTTATTGTGAGTGTGCTTGTGACCGGGGGCATTGATGGCCAGAAAAGGTAACATGAGTTTAAATGGCAAAAGTTTTGTTTATTGTTAGAAATAAAATGCAGTTTGTCAAGTCTATACGCTTTGTTTGGTAATTAGTTATACTCAAGTGCACTGTTAAATATATTATCTTATTCTTATTTACCATTACATTTTTATTGTTTTTCTGCATTACTGCACAATATCTAGTTTATTCTGGATAGTTGAAACAAATTGTTACCATAAATACGCAAAGTGGTGCTGAAATTTACAAATACCGACATGATGCATTTCTTTTGACATTATAGCTTATTAACGCTTTATGTGTATGAAACCAGAATCCAATTGGGTTTTTACCATTTCGTGTCTAGTATCATATTTGTGTAGTAAATTTCATTCACTCCTTGTTACTATAAACGATAATAAGTGCTATTTACACATATATATTCAAAGTCTATCGCGGAAGCTAAGGGCACCGGATTATCTGTGCTGTAAATTACATCATAATTTGGGCTTAAATCTTATTTTCGGCATTTAACTACAAACTATAAACAGTAAATCACATTTATTGATTGTATTTAAATTGTACTTCTTTAATAAATGTCAGATATAATCTAATCCGTGTAATGACTACTGGGATGATACGGTTCTTACACAAAATTAATTTGACGAGTACTGAGCAGTAAAATTGCACTTTGTTGCTTTGCTCGACTAAATTTCAAAATTACTGAAATCGAATTATGAAATATAAATTGGAAAATTTAGATTTATTATTACAAGTCATATGCATAACTTACCAAATATTTCACATGCGTATGCATAATATAGATTTGTTTATTTTATTTTTTCTCCATTTTAATTTCTTCGTCGGGGTAAATGTCTTCGTTTTGAAATCGCACTAATCTGATGAATACAACACCAAGCATGTGCGATGATTTAAAATTTATATGCATTCTTTTTACTCATTTTAAATTTATTTATTCAATTTGTCCATAAAATGTCCACCAATAACGCTAATGGATAGAAAGGTTGTGAATCTTTTATGTTTGATTTAATCTTTTCAATTTGAACTTCATATTTTTTCAAATTTATGAACTCTGAAATTATTGCTGGTTGTGATGATGAGAATACTTTTTAAAGGATACATGTACTTTGAAAATTTTATTATTTTGTCGGTTATCTTAGAAAATCAAAAGTAGATGGAAAAGTAAAAAGGTTCCAAAATTATAAATTCTTATGTAACCTATTTTTTAAGTTTTTAATCATATTCTGCAGTTTCACGTGAAGCTATCTTTGAATCATTGAATAAAATAATGACGATACTGTATAACAAGATCTATACTTCATTGCATCAATAAAAACTATCACTAAACTAATGAATACGTAGGTATTGTAGCCTAGCTGAACGTAAAAGTAGGATATTTTGTCAACAAATTTTCCTGTATGGTTCCGTTAGATCTAACTTGATAAAGAGAATCTCCGTTTTTTCGGATTAGACATCAGAAAGTCATAAGTAACGGTATTAAGCTATTTCTGACCTTTTCCAAATATGAAAAGTGCGCACTACTTGTTTACTCAGAAACACACAATATATGTGCAAAGCCTTCCATAATTCTTTCACATATTTAGGTGCTACTTATCTTCTTTTAGTTTTTCTAACGCAACAAGTACACGACTTTGACCTGGTTTGTAATAAGTTTTCAAATGATAATTTTTATTGGATAAGTCGTTCAAGTTTAAAAAAGTTTGCAATGAACAGTTTTCAATATTTGTCAATAATTTAGAATGTTCTAAGTGTCTGTAAATTTTGTACTGGCAGGCATAAATAAACATTACATAGCTTCTTTCGACATTCTTAACTGATAAATCCATACCATTGCTTGGAATTAATTTTTTAAATTTACACTTCAACGCTTTTCAATTCTGAGTAAAAATTATTTATTATAATCACAAGGTTACATAATTTCTTCACTTTTATACTAAATAAAAATCAACTATAATAACACACGCGTAAAGTAAAACCTTCCCAATAGACCTTTGATTGATAACATAAGCAAGATAGTAATTATTATTGTACTTCTAAATTCCGGATTGCATGCAGTATTTATATGTGTGAAACTAAGCCTAATTGCTACGGTTTCTGCCAGAAAATAAGTAATTTGAATTACATGGTTATCAATGCCGTCTTGCATATTCAAGTACGCGTAATGAGTCATAGTACAGCACTGATCAACAAGAGGTTTTGCCGATGTTTTCTAGAGTAAAAACATCAGAAGCCAAGCAGCAATTGGGACACTATTACTTAATTTTTTATTATTTTGTTCCGCCTTCGCTTTTAAAGCATTTAGTCGACTGCAACAAGCGCATTCTTAATTTAGACGCAATGAAGTAAAATATTTTGGCTCATCGTTGGACGGTTGATGCTTACCAATAATATTTACTGATTATTCATTGTTCCTAGATGTTCGAACAACTTTAATTACTTGTACTACCCCATTCACTTAGACCGGCATAATAATATTTTGCTTGTTGTCACCCTAAATAAATAAATTTGGCCAAAATACTTCAAAACTCGAAAATGTAACAATTAAGGTTTAAAGCAAAAGTATTTGAATCATTTGTAGAAATTCGTTCAATTACTATTTAGTTTTGGAATTATGAAACACTTATAACTTGGCATATTTCACAAAATTCAAGTAAAAAATAATGATAATATATAGTAAAACTTATGTATCATCGTGTTACATCAAAACGTGAACTTTAAAAAAATTCTGTTTAGCTCAGGTAGAGATCCAGCTTACAAGCATATGCGTTTCTTCTCTGATCACATTTCAAAAATATAAATCAAATCAAAACCGGAAGGTGGTTTTGGATGTAAACCGTAGCGCTGCTTCTGCTTTTTTCTTAATTTTAAAATTCATCATTTTAATATTTTGGCTTCTATCAGTTTCTAATTCAATAATTTGACCTTTCATACATTGAGCTGCACGAACCCATCCGGACTGAACATTCATTGACAGATAAAGTAATTCGTTTTATACATCCACTGAAGCGACATACGAGAATCTATCTGATCCTGCAATGCCGCCAAATGCCCATTTACATTGAGCATGTTGGTATATATGAACAGCTTGTTTAACATTTTCATTTTTATTTTCAACAAACTTTAATACATTTTGAATCAAATAAGTAATTTGCGAGTCTAATAAAAGTGATAAAAGATGATCACTAAGATGGCTACTGCAGTTAATTGTGATCCGGAGAAGGTATAAAAAAGTATACGGCTACCTCAAACTTATAGCTTATTATTGATCACTGAAGATTTCAAATTTTAAATAAGTAACCGAAAGAAGAACTAAAAGATATAAAAAACGTAGATGACATATAAATAGGATATGATACTGTGGTCTTAAAAGTGTTCACGTCACGTTTTTTCCTGAACATATTGTTGGAAGGTTTAAAGTTTTATGCATTAGTTTGACGATATTTAGTATATTTTTACATTGAAAGTGCTCCTTTACAAAATGAGATTGTGAACCGCATCTTGCCCTAAGCTGATAATAATTATCATGATACAAAAGACATAATTAAACTGAACAAACAAGGTCTTAAGTCGTATTAGACGTGAGTTTCAAATTCGAGAAACGCCCCGATCATGCAAAATCTTGCCATCTTTTTCCAGACTATGTAAAATTATGAAAACTATACATAAAGAGATTTTTTCACTTGCTTTCTTGAAATCTTCATCAAGTACAGTTCCTATTATTAATAGTATGGCATTAATTCAGACTCTTATCTCTAATTTTATCATGCTCATTTGCATTGAATTGATAAAAGATACATTTTATTAAAATTTTGGGCTTAAACAATCTTATTATTATTTTTTATGCAAATGAGCAATCATCTACATAAGACACCAGTCAAGTAGCTAGCTCCGTCTGTTCCCCCATCTGCTACCACACACAAGCACACAGA
>JAQFYG010003700.1:0-12132 GCA_034694325.1 Entomobrya corticalis | reverse complement strand
AATAGAGATGGAGGGGGTTCCACGAATTCCAATGATGGGATTTCCCATGAGAAGAACCGCGGACAACCCACATTTTAGATCCAGACTAAAAAGCGTAAGTACTTATAAATAATGAATATTGACAAGATACAAGAGTATATTTTTTAATAAAAAATCCCATTACATTAATTATTATTAATCTCTGTCCTTTTTATATTTGTTAATAGTTTATCAGTAATCACTATAATGAAGACGCTGACAGTTACAGCAACGAGATTAATGAACTGGAGTCCCTCCGAGCGAATGCTGTACATGTTTCCAAAGATTACTCCGGATGTTCCACCCTCAAAAAATACTTTTGTCAGCTGAACTTTCTCAAGAGTCGATTTCCGTTGAATGAAGGTGGTAGTTGTGCCATTAGTTTTTCATGGTAAGCATTAAATATTAACCAACATCAAAATAGCTGAGCAAAATAAGTATAATCGGATAATTTAATCGTATTGGTTGTTTCTGATTTTTTTTACAGGTACGATGTCTTTTCTGAGCATGTGCACGGATGGTCAGACGTGGACTTTGAAATGTCCTGCATACTTTACAATATTGGTGCATTGCACTCTGAACTTGGGGCTTTGGACAATCGACAGACTGCTGATGGAATGAAGGTTATAATAATAATAATACCTGTAACTGTCAATTTTAAGAATATTTGCTAGATAATTTAGTTTAAAATACATTATTATTTGTCGTTTTTAGACTTCCTGTACACATTTTCAATGTGCTGCCTGGGCTTTCAGCCATCTTCGTCACAATTATCAAAAGTTTTTCACTCCGGACGTCTCCCCCGATATGCTGAACATTCTCTACAATATTTGCCTTGCCCAAGCTCAAGAGTGTATTCTGGAGAAGAGTTTGATTGACAATCGGAAATCAACAATTACTGCAAAGGTGGCATTGCAAATTGTAGAATATTACAGCACGGCTCTAAGAATAATTGATACAATGTCGAAAGATGCAACGCAGTACTCGGATAAGTTAATTAAATCTGTAAAGGTAAAAATTATATTAACTGGAAATATTTATCTATAAAAAACTTGTAGAATTAGTATCAATATTAATATTTTTTATTAATTGGCTATTTTTTGTCATTTTCCAGACATGGAGGAAACTTGTAGAGCTTAAGGTTCATTATTACGGGTGCATTGCGTACCTGTACCGTGGAATGCAGGCAGAGGACCAAGGAAAGTGGGGAGAGCGTGTAACAATGTACAAAGCAGCCGCAGAAAAATTAAATACTTGTATCAAGTTTGCCAAAAACTTTGAAAAGACAGATGTAAGTTAATTTATGCATGTACATTTAAAAAATTTAAATAAGCATTGTATTTAATGAACGCTTTATTTTATTTCCTGATTTAGGCTGTGCATGACACTCTCCATTTCACACTAGACGTGGTCGGAGGAAAAATCGCGATTGCGGAAAAAGAAAATGAATTCATTTACCACGAAAAAGTGCCAGAATTGGAGGCGGTCATGTCAGACGTGAAGGGAGTTTCCCTGGTTAAAGGGATTCAGTTCAAATTTGATGATCCGCAAGTCGCCGGTGCTGATATTTTTGGAAGACTTGTTCCAATGGAGGCTCACGAAGCTTCTTCTCTGTATAGTGAAGAAAAGGCGAAGATATTACGAACATATTCGAAGAAGATTGAAGAAAAGAACGAATCATTGGACAAATTTGTGCTTCCGTTGCAACTTGACCAATTGGATCTTCACGACGCTGATAAAGTGCCCCAAGAATTAATAGATTGTTGTGCTGCATTGAGCGTTAATCAGGACGCTGTGAAACGTCTTTCCGAACTCATGTCCAAGCTGTCTAGTCTTTTCCACGATGTCGAAGCAAACTTGGAGGAGATTCAGGATCACTTGACTGACCAAGAAAAGAAGGAAAATGAGTATCAAGAGGTGATCGGGAAACGTCCTCCAAACAACATTATCAACGAAATTGGCCGGGAATTCCAGAAGTATCAGAGTGCTCAAGCTGTGGCTGCAGAGTCCAACAAAACATTACACGAAGCAATGGTTACCCACGTGGCAAATCTCACAATTCTCATGAAACCGTTGGATCAAGTTATGAAGCGTATTCCCAATTATGAGGAGCTGGAGAAGAACGAGGAAGCTCTGGAACGCATGAAAAAGTTGTCCGGGAAAGTGGGTGAAATGAGAAAACAAAGAGAAATGCTGGAAAGTCAACTGCGGGACTCAATTCTTAACGACGACATTACAAAAAGCCTGGTTGTGAAAAAGGACGAAGATTTAGAAACTGTTTTTAAAGAGGAGCTTCAAAAGCACGACAAAGTGACTCAGCTTTTGGATCAAAATCTATTAGCACAGGAGAATATCATTAGGGCATTGACGGAAGCGAATGCCGAATTCGCGGAAACACGAAGGGCGACGGTGGAATTAAAGAAGAAGCGGGATGCAGTGATCCAGTCAATGATTGGCTCGTATGAAGCGTATGACGAGCTCATTTCCAAGTGCAATAAAGGAATCGAGTTTTACGTCAAGTTAAATACAAATGTGGAGAAGCTTTTGCAGAGGATGAGAAGTGTTTGTAAGGTGCAGAATGAAGAAAGGGAGATCAACATGGAGAGGATCATTCGTAAAGCCCAAACCCCCATTATTACACCTGGTGCCCCTCCTCCTACGAATCCTGGTAGTAGTGGAGGATACAATAATATGATGACTGCTGCGCAATATCCAGGATATCCCCCATCGTCTTCAGCAGTTGCTCCATCTGTTCCTGGAGGAGGATATCCCCCAGCTGCACCTTCCTCCCCTCACTCCCCTGCATCAATGGCGCCGAGATCATCAGGCGGACATTTAAAACTAAAGGATTACTTGGCGATGAAGAAGGAAGGTCATAATCCGTCAACAATGCTGCAAAACAATATGGCAGCCAATCCTCCTACACCGCCACCACCAATGCAGCAGGTTCCTGGAGCTCCATTAGGATATGATCCTGCGACTGGACAACAAATGCAGCAGCATCCCATGATGTCTTCAACTCCCCCACCTGTGAATCCCAACATGGGGGTAAGACCGGCACCTGTAGGATCCGAAGATGTGGGAAAAGATTCATCTGCATGTAATTACGCTTATCCTCAACAGCAACAGCAACCGGCATATAATAATTACCCATACTACACACCTCCACCCACTGGAAATACTGCTCCTGCTGGTCATGGTGGGAACTACTCCAATTCCAATCCTCCTGCAAACGGATACTATAATAATCAGCAAAATAATTATAATCCTACAGCGCCCACGAATCAAGCTGCAGCTCCGTCATCTGGTGGCTACTATCAGGTTCCACCACAACAGCAAGTTCCTCCTCAAGCACCTCACCACAATCCTTCATACCCTCCCCATCAGCAACAACAGCAGGTGGCATATATGCCTCCCCAAAAACAACAAAAACACGAACCCCACATACCATCTCATCAAGTTCCTGGAGGAAACATGACCTCGTATACCCCCGATCAACAAGGATACAATTCTGCCTCTACCATGAACACATCTCGCTACTCAACTCCAGTTTATTCGTCCAGACACTACCCATCTGGAAATGGACAACAACCGCAGTCAGAAATGGGAAACACGTTTAGTTCAGGATACGGAATTCCATTGTCCTATTCAGGGCCTAGCGGATATCAACAAACTACCAACACTTCAGCGCCAACGTCAACGCCTCCAGTTCAGTATCCTTCCCCAGTACCTACTCCTTCCGTGGCGCCATCTCAAAATTCAGCGGCGACGCCATCTCAACCAACTTTGAACACCCCGCAGTTGCAGACGCCAGGCCATTATTATTCCCCAGTATACACTCCAACAGCGAATACCATAACTAACGCGACATATAGTACTGGAACTACTGCGACGCCTTCACCGATGGCGTCATCACAGACACAGCCTCATGCCCAGGAAACTCCTTCCGCCCCCGTTGCTCCTCAACAACAGCAACAACAACATCCCCAGCCTCCACCTCCTCAACAACAGCAGCAACAACACCAGCCTCCACCTCCTCAACAACAACAACAACATCCCCAGCCTCCTCCTCCTCAACAATCAACAAATGTCGCCCCCTCCAACATGGAAACCTATAGCCCGGCCAACAGCTTTTTAGCGCAGTACGTCCGACAGAATCAGGGTTACATCAGCTCCACGTCAGCTCAGCCTCCGGTAAATAGTACAGGGGCAACGTTCCCCTCCTCGGTAAACTACAGTTCAGATAATAATGCTTCTGGTTATTCTCCCCAACAACCACAACAGCAAATGGGTTATCCTCAGCCAGCTTCTTATCAACAACAGCAGCCAGCGTCAGGGTACGGTCAACAACAACAGACAAGTGGTCAATATCCTGGCTATGGACAGCAACAGCAACAACAACAGCCGCAGTGGCAACAACAGCAACAACCCACTCAACAACAGCAAGTGCCTCAGCCAACTGGATATCCCAGTCCTGGTGGCTACCAACAACAGCAACAGCAACCGCAGCAGGCTTATCCAAACCAACAACAACAGCCGATGGATTATCAGCAGCAGCAGCAGTTTGTTGGAGGGCAACAGCAGCCACAACAAGGATATTACAACAACGCCTCTGCTCCACAACAACAACAGCAAAATAATTACCAACAACAGCAACCCCAATCACAGCCTCCACCACAAGCAGGACCTTCGTTGCCAAATAAAGCGATTGGAAACAGTAATCTGGACTTGCTATCAGATATTGATTTTAATGCCGCCTCTGCAGTTCCTCCACTGGCCCCAGTTCCTGTTAATTCAGCAGCTGCTCAGGTGAGTGTTTACAGTTAGCTTAAACTTTTTTTTGCCCTTTTTTGTGGATTTTTGTAAAATGATAAATGATAAAGTTGTTCAAGAAGACACAAGTTTGTTGAGACTGAGAGCCCGTTTGTCCTTTCTTTATCACTCTGAATTGTGTGTACAGGCGGCACCTCCCCCTCCCAACAACAACTTGGCTATGTAAAAATGATCTTGACAACTACTACACGATAGACTCTTTTTGATTTTATCATGTATGTATCTCAGGACCCGACACAGCCATCAGCACCCATCTTATCTTCAACCGCGTCTTCTTCCTCGGCATCATCTGCAAAACCGTCACCCTCTCAACCTCAACCTCATCATATCCAACAATCAGCTTCAACGCCGTCGTCGTCAATAGCTTTACCCAGCCCTTCTTCAGTTCCTCCGTCGGTTACAACCACATCTAGTCTACCCATCATTCTCAATAACGGCGGCATTTTAAGTGCTAATTGTAATAGTAGTAGTAGTAGTAAAGATAATCATGATAGTGCAGTAAATGTCAACTGCAACTCCAAAAATGTTAGTGATCGTAAAAATAGAGGCGCCAGGAAGGACCCCTTTGAGGATCCTGAAGCACTGGAAAAGTTTACTCAAGAGTTGGAACAGTTCGAAAACACAGTTGCTGGACTTGCGACAAAGAGCTTTACTGGACCTGAAACCAGATTGGACTTGAAGTGGAAAGAAGTAGTAGATATTCAGGTAATTATTGATTGCCATAATTATATAAAGATAAAATGACTTGAAAATAAGTATTAAATAACTTTTTTATTATTCTTTTTTCTTCAGAACGCAACTAGTGTTACCCGCAGTATTTCCGTGGCGAGATGTTACCGTTCGAAAAATCGGTTTCCAGACATTCTACCTTACGATCAAACCAGAGTTCCTATTCAGATCCCAAATACTAATGATGACTACATCAACGCCTCATTTGTGAATGAACTGACGCCCACAACGGCAACTTCTTATCCATTCATTGCCGCACAAGCTCCTTTACCTGAAACAATGGACGATTTTTGGCTGATGATTTGGGAACATCATGTGGAATTGGTGGTTTGCTTATGTAGTGAGATCGATGTATGTCACAATCACAAGTTTTAATTCTTTTAGCTTATCGTTATTATAATGGCCCATTTTTAATTTGCAAGGCTTTTTAATATTTAATTTTAATTAATTTTGTGTTTTTATCCACAGCTTAAGGAGCACGTTTATTGGCCAAAGGAAAAGGGTGATGATGGAGCATTGGAACACAGATCTCTGAAAATCGTACTCCAAACCAGAAATCATCATACACATTACATGGAGCGGATTATGACCGTTACTAATCGAGATTTGAAGCAGAATCGGGTTGTGGTTCACTTGCAGTTTACTGGTTGGACTGGACAGTAAGTTTCTATCAATTCCTATTATAATTTGTATGCTCGAATGGATTGAACTGTCTTAATTGAGTTTAATTAATTGTTCTTGTCTCGTCACAGTGCTTTTCCGGTCAGCCCTGCACCTCTGGTCGCGTTTGTCAAAGAAGTTTCCAGCTATTATCATCAGCAACGAAATTTGAAACATCCTGTTTTAGTTCATTGCATTCCGGGAGTAGGGAAAACCGGCGTGTTTTGCGTTCTCGCTTCTGCAATGCAGGCCATCGATAATGGACATGGAATACCTGAGTTGACACAAGTAAAAAACTATATTTTTAAAAATGAATTCTCCTGTAATTTATTCATAACTATAAATTATAAATCTCAATTAACAGATTGCTGGTAAAGCGAGTGAACAAAGGAAAGGAATCATGAACGACAAAGAATATCTCCGATATACGTACCAGTCGCTACTGTATTACTGTCAGGATATCTTAACGAAACGTAAGTTCTGAAAAATAGCTAAAATTATAAATAGTGATTATTTTTAAATCTAATTATTTTCAATTTTTTATAGGTGGAGTACTTTCAGCGAAGCCACTAACTCTGGAAACAACACCCAAAAAATCCCATACACGTAACACATCACATGATTTTCTTCAAGAGATTTCTCTGGACAAATTACTCTCGGACCACAGCATCCACCACCGACCTGTGAGTGCCGCCTCGTCCACCAACGAACCCGGAAGTTCCTCCAAAATCATCCCGAGGCATTATCGTAGCTCCTCGCTGGTCGACACTAGTAGCATCGTAAAACCAAAACTCAATTATACCGACGTGCCTGAATCACTCACGAACATTGATCCTACTACATTTCGTGCTAAATCCAAGGAAAACTCGGAATCTGTGGAAAGTCTGGTGAATAGCAAGCGGCAGGTGTTTGAAAGCAGTAAAGGGTCTCTGTTTGCCGATAAAAGGGAAAAGGAAAACGGAGAAGATGATCCTTTGGGATCATTGGATCCACTATGGACTTTAAAAAAATAATATTCGTATTCGATTTTGAATAAAATTTTGACCTTTAATTCCGAAAAAAAACTTAATTGTATGAATATATGATGAGATAGTATTATTATGGGGTTGACAATTACGAATTTTTGTTTAGTTCTGTCCATGCATTTAGTGTTTTCATTGTTGATTTTGCATTCTGCAATTTCGTGTTGCGAATGTGGCTAGTGCAAAAATATTTTAGTTTCTCTCGATTTTTAATTTTTGTCGCTTCAATATTTTTAAAACGTGTGATAAATTGTATAGTTGTGTGTTTCTTTTGAGTTTTAACTTATTCGAGTATAATTTATTATTTAATTATTATTATGATTATTAAGATTATGATGCCGAGGATGAACTGAGAAAGTGTGATGTCTTTTTAAATATGTAAAAAATATTAACTTTAACTAAAAATTTCTCTGTACTGCATTTCAATAAAAAAGACGTATTGAATTTCATATTACTAAACTAAATTATTGTAAAAATTAAATAAATCGAATTTATCTGTGAAGCTGGATTTATTTTTAAGTCATTTTGCAATTTTATTTCATTTTTATATATACATCTCATGATAATAGATTTTCCATCTTTAAATATATCTCTTATAATTCTATTTTTTATTTAAGTTTATATTTTATCAATTTCAACATGTACCAACTTTTAACAAAAAACAGTGTCAGTGACATGTGAAATCAAAAGCGTAATCATTTACTAAATATAATAGTAACTCACGACTATTCTCATCTCTTTCTCTCGAGATAAGATTAATTTTACATTTGAAAACATCTTAAAACTAAAACAATATGTAGAATGAAGTCGTATTCTTAATTAATATTTAAAAGAATCAAGTTTAAAAATTTTAAAAAGCATATATTATTTTTTCCCATTAAAACTTTCCTGTCTGTGCAAAGCTACATAACGAGGAATTAAAGACTTTCCAGGTGACTTCCTAGTACGGCTCTCAAACAGCTTAACATTTTCCGAGACCTTGCCAGCGTTTAATGCCTTCAAAGCTTGAATTGAATCCCGATCCTCATTTTTGTTACTTAATCGATTCAAGAAACGCGTGCGGTGTGATTCAAAGTTAAAATCGGATGCAGGTACCCACGCCTCGATCGCTTTGCCCTTTGTACTTGGAGCTGTATTGCAATTATTGGGATTATTTCGTTTCCTGTTTGACTTTGGGGTGGACACGTCAATAACTTTCTGGTTGATCGCTGGGACAGATGGCTTCACAAATTTACTGGCAGAAGAGCTTGTCCTTCTGGATAAGGTTCTTTTTACAGGAGGCGGTTCCGTTCTGTTGACAGGTTTCAGAGAAGAATCCGAAATTGACGACTTTTTGGTGCCCTTTTCCTTTTGTCCTTTTTCCATGAGTTTAACCAGTTCTTGGACTGAAGACATTCTTCGCATTGGCGTTTGTATGTAAGAGTCTCCACCTGACATGTGACGAAGGTCCACTATTGGAGGTGCTGGAGGAGGATTTTCTTTTGTGCTGTCATTTAATTGCTTGCTAGTGTTCGCTGAATTATTTCTGATTGACGATGAAGCTGGACTTGGTCTAGCCAATCCTGATCTAAGAGTATTGGGTCTACCTCTTTTCAAAGTGCACCGATTTGGTGATCTACTTATCGAGTCAGCAGGTTGGAAACCGTAACGGGAAAGGTCATCGATCGGAGTATTTATTATTGCAGTTGTGGCGGCAGTAGCGGTTTCTTGTTGTCGGTTTGATTCATGCGACTTCCTGCGCGCAGCGTTGCTCATGATGCGGCGTTGTGAAGGTGAATAGCCCTTGTCCTGAACGGAAAATCGTCGGTGAATACTAACCGCCCTGGCGTTAACTTGCGCTGAGCGTTCGGATTGGATTCGCATGATTTTTGTTTCGTTTATCGCTCGCTTAAATTTGTCTTCGACTTGACGAATGGATTCAGATCGTCGCACACTGCTGCTATTGCTGTTACCACCTCGTCCCCCACCTCCACCAGAGTGGCGTTTACGCTGTGTTGATGATGAAGGAGCGGCTCCTGAAGATTCAGGAGGACTTTGTAGGCGGGCCTTGTATGTAGAAGCACCTGAGCTACGTCTTCGTGTGGTTCGGCTTGGTACTGGAGGGGGTCTTTCCACAGATGTTGATGATGATTGCTTTTCATTTCCAGTTCCAGCTGCCAATTTGGCAGCACTTCTTTTCCTCCTCAAACCAGACAGCGTCAAATCTTCTTGTGCCGTTAATGTCAGCGTGTTGATTTCTTGAATGAGTGGAGTCAATCGTAGCGAGGATCCTCCTCCAATATTTTCTTGTTGAATATCCACCGTGTCTTCTAAACAGGATAATTTGGAGGCGATGAAAGCCTCATTCTTCTCATCTCGGATTTGTGCTGATGGCGACAATCTTACATAATCTCCACTGAGGCTACTGATATTATTGCCGTTAGGTCTTTCTTGGATAGTAGCGGCCCTGTACACTTCTCGTGGTGACGCCGCAGGAAATCGGCAGGAACTGTTACTTTTCCTTACAGGAATGGTCTTATCCGGTCGAGGTATTCTTGTCGAAGATGCTCGAGAAACTTTCCTGGGAGATTTGGTCAGTTTATGAATTGACATGGTAGAGGAAACGCGTTTCCCGTCACTAAGACGTCCACTGCTGCAGTTATCTCCATTTTTGTCGGCGAGTACTACTGGACATTGGACTTGCTTCTTGGAAGAGATGGTCTTCTTTCCCAGGAGTTTGGCTTTTACAGGTTTGGATGGCGCTGAGAAAGGCGTGTTGTTCTTACTTGATGAATCCCCTCCATTCTTATCCTTTCGACGTAGTAGACTAGGTGTCACCAGATTTTTGAATCGGCCAGCATTCGGAGTTTGTTTCCAGTCCATTTTCATCATTGGACTATAAAAATCAATGAATTTACCAAAAAACCAATTAGTTATTTATAAAAAAATATATATCAACTTTAATGGTACTAATTTCATCTACAAAACTAAAAAACAATCGAATAATCGGGCAAAGTACATTCAATAAATCTACATAAGATCATTACAAAATGGGAAAGTGCAAGGTTTCACCTTGGATTTAAGCAAACTGGTGACGGGCATGTAATGAATCCCGTAATGGAATTCGGCGTGTCTGAAATATGTGCAAATCGCTTATCATCATCCTTCACGATCAGGCCATTCTTTCGAATACCATCCAGAATGTGTTTCCTTGAGTGTGAGTGGTAGTGGTGGACGGAACAAGCGCAAACGCAGCAGCAAAAGATTTAAAAAAATAAAAACATAAAATGCAAGGCACAAACAAAAAATTAATAAATAGCAAGACAAAAAAACAAAGCTGTCATGCAATCTAACAAACTGTGACGAGGTAATAATTTAGTGATTGACTTGACAAGACTAACTCTACCATAAACACAAGACAAAATAAACATTCAAAATATTCTACTCAAATTAAAACTAATGCACAAAAATATTTAGTCACAAATTGTTGAGAGTAAATACTCTGCCATAAAACAAGATAAATTGGCAATAATTAATTAATATAATATATTAGAAAAAGCGAATTCGAGATTATTACTTTTTCTGGAGCGAGAATATATTTTCATCCAAGCATCTCCTCTTGCCGCTTTTGATAACAGGAGTATGGGTAAAATCCTGAAAATCTACAGGTGTCTGAGCTACCGGAGTGTCCCCAGATTTGTTGCTTGTCACCTTCTTCAAAAATCCGAGTACTCCTGTGAAGTCAAAGGAAACATTTAAAGTTAGAAATAATAAAATGCTACTGCTCAATTACATTGGTGCTCTCATTTTTATTAGAATAATGATTTAACTATGTTTATAATTAACCTAGCGTACTTGTCAGAGAACCGCTTCTCCTCTTTTTCCTTCTACTGCCACCCTCATTCTCGAGCTCATCTTCAGAACCACGCAACGAGAAATTAGACTCTATTTTCTTTTCCAGTTCGCCAGGAAGACAAGCAAGTTTTTCTCCGTTGCGAATTAAAATCTTGAGAGACAAGCAGAAAACAAGAGCAATTTAGCATCAATTTATATTAATAATTTTCTAAAGATTAAAAACTGAACACTTTATATTTTGAAAGATATTTACCTCTATAATTTTTGTGTGAGCGTCCATAACTTTCCTTTCATGTCCTAGATCCTTAGCTTTGTCACTTTTCTTGCTTTCCACGGGCATTATATTCGGACCAATGACTATGGCTAGATTTTCAAAGCTCATTCGGTTCTCCTTGCTATGTTCAACAACCTCCATAAGGAACTGAAAGATTTAACAAAAACAAGCCAATATTAAACATGGTAATTATTTCAGCTTTTCAACAAATAATTATTAAAAAGAATTGTTAATTTAAAAACAAACCTCAATCAAATATGTAAGAATGCCAATATTGAACTCTGGTAAAAGACATGTTGATAATATCACAGCTTCTTCTCGTGAACTTTCAGACGATACGTCCAGGCACCTGTAATGTAATTAAAAATGCAGTTATAGTATAAAATGGACATTTCATAATTAATTAAGCTTTAATTTTAATTACTACTAAAACCGTAGTATTACTTTCGTAAAATTCCATGAGTATCATAAGGAATTAAAGGTGAGTCCATTTCTCTGAGATACTGTTTTAATACTGTCGCCACATCAAATACCGAGTCACAAGGGTTGAATGAGAACGCTTCTGTTTTGTCGAGATTGCCGAATCGTTGCTACAAATAAAACATAATGTATTTAAAATTTAATTTTAAGCAGTGATTTTTAATTCGCAATGATTTATAATGACAAAAGTCACAAATATTTTTTGGCGTCACATACCATTAGCGCTTGAACTCTGGAGGATGAACCCGACTTTCTGAATATCCCCTCGGTTTTGATATGTTG
>JAQFYG010003699.1:0-12136 GCA_034694325.1 Entomobrya corticalis | reverse complement strand
CTTTTGCCATTTCAGTTATAATAAACTGTTCTCCCAATGAAGAAACTGATTAATAGAGAATTACGAGAAGTAGATATGTGCAATCATTGTTGATATTATAATTTTATAAGTTTCTTTGCAAAATGTATAGAAACTGATTACGTTGGCGAGTAATAAATGCACTTATCTTGACATGACCTGATTTTAACATATTAACTGTTGATTTTGATAGCATTCATACACTATATATACGCAAAGTATTCTATTGTTATAGTAAACTGTTTTATGGTGAAAACTAGTCTTTATATCGTATGTTTATGCAGTGATTGAAGTCCAATGACAGCATAGCAAATTGTTTTAGCATTTAATTCACAAATAAACAAAATATAACTCTGTAACAGTTGTATGAATGGAATACAAAATCATTAATACTTCATTAATCACATTTTGTATTTAAAAAATGCACTTATGTGTACGACAATAATGAACTTTGTTATCATTGGTGAGATTTGGGGAGATGACACATACAATATAGTATTGCTAAAATCCATAAACTCTGAGTAATCTTATTATGACTAACATATTTCAAATTTTTAGGGGCATTTGCTATATTTTTATAAGTTGTCATTATTCACTATTTTTAAATTAAAAATACTGTTAAAGTAAAAAATCAATTGATCATAATCAAACATCTTTAACATGTAAACAGTGGGAATTAAAAACAAAAGCAGCTCACAAACAATGTATTTACTAAGGTTCATAAATAAGACCAAAAGATGAATAAATTTAATTTGATGTTAAAAGCAAAAAACTTGGGTAGGAATCTAAGGCCAACAAAATCATTCAGTAGCAGTCAAACCTGCATAAAAACTTGCATGTGCACGTCGTATTTTTTATTATTCATTATTGATTGGATTGCTTATTGCATTTTAGTATTTGGGCTTGTCAAATTCTTATCGTTGTTTCCCTTTTTGATGGAAAATAAGGCTGTTGATGTTCACTTGTTTGATAAAAAAAACATAATAAATCCGCTCAACCGCATTTGGCTTCACTGGTCAGTTTTAACGCATGGGATATAACGAAAACGAAAAACCCATAACGAAAAACTCATTCATATAGTATAGCTGAGAAACAAAGACGTTTTGGGAGGAAATTCAGCCGACTTAGAAATTGCTTCTAATTGAGTAAGTTAAAAGTTAAAATAATATGATAAAATGTATGAATTAAAACAGAATCAAAAACTTATATTTTATTTTTTTTTAAATTAATTGTAATATTTTAGTTGGTTTACAAGGCTTGAAATCATAATGAAATATGGAGAAAAATGATCCCAAGAAATACCAAGATGCAAGATTTGTAAAACTTTTAAAACTTGACAAAATACCATCTTGCAAGATTCGTAAAAACTAAAAATTTCTGCACGTAAAGTTGACATCAAACTAAAGAGAATGCAAAGACGCTCATAAAGTAAAAATGAAGAAGGAGTCTGAAAAGAAATGTGCCCGGTTTTAGGTACCGTTGGACAATTATAAAAATAACAAATGACAAGAAAGAAACAAAGCCACTGATGAATCTCCGTGAGCTAAAAGCAGAGATGCGTAATTTTAAGTTATTTCTACCGTTACAGTTACCGTAACAGTTACTTAGCGGTAACGGTAACTGTGACAATAAATTTTGCGCTGGAGGAAAAAGACTGTAAATATTTTCAGACAAATGCAGTGACCACAGTGTTTCTTCCTTTGTGTTTTATGTAGGAAGTTATGGTGCAAAAGACAAGATTTATGTTGCTGATGGAAATGGTATAAGCTTATTTACTGATATCATAATAAAATGGTTCTAAGATGCAACCCATAAAAAAAATTGAACAAATTTTGTAATCACCCTTTGTATTTATTATATTCACTGAATTTATATTACTTTTGCCGTTTTTCCCAAAATATTTAGTACTTTATTTCAAATATCGTACTATTTTTTGTTTGTGCAGACACCAGGGTTTAGGCAAGTCTAGACGTAATGCATTTTCTTAGTGAGGGTACTTATTACTAATTTCTAAAAAGCACAAACATTGTTTAAAAATAGGTGTAAGAAGGTTTTATAAATAGTAAATAATAATTGAGCTTTATTTAGTTTCACATTAAGCGATGACTTTGGGGCTCTCATCGTCAATTTTTTATTACAGTTATATGCTCGGATTGCCACTAGACATTTAAATGGCGCCGACCGGCTGCCAGCCTTTGTGTTCAACAATCTTTCACAATATAATAATAATTAATTTTTGTTATTAATTTTGGACCATAAAATTTTCTGATCCGCAACAGGAGACCCTTAACGCTAATAAAAATCATCTGCCGTCGGCGGATATTGATCTTGTTACCACTGGGTGGTAATCCGATGTCCTTACCTCCTTGCCATCCACGCCCTGCCCACATAAGGAGTATTTTGCAGTTTCACTTGAATAGTTCATGTAGATTTTACTGCAATGCCATGATGTCACCATCGATATGACTACTGTAATCTTCTTAACCAAATCTTCAAGGGATAAAATTTGATCGATTAAATAAATTAAATTCGAAAAAAAGGTAACATGACTCCTTCTATTCCACATAAAAATGTTTCGTAACGTAAAAAACAACAAAACATGTTGTCTCTAGAAACATTCGTATTGATAGAAAGTTTTTGGTACTACATTCTTATTATAATATAAGAAATTAATCACATAATCATTCCAAATAAAATCCAAATCATACAATCTAGAACACTAATTCAATTATGCTTAGCATGAACTACGTTTTGTTTTTTGACCCGGTTACCCATTAACAAATCATAAGTATCACTTATTTGACTGACCAAACAAAGATTTATTTGATTTTCTCCTCGTCTTTTTATACTTTGAACATGCCTTTGAACTGACTTTTTAATGAAAAAATATTCAAAAACCTCATTCACAGGATTTCATTTCTAATAAATAAAACGAGTTTCAAAAGAAAATCTTTTAAGAGCTATGACATTGACATTGATGACAAAATGAAAAGTACAGTGCAACGCTAACATTCAATTAATCACGTAGCTTGCATAAAACCGCATCATCTCTACTCTAAAATTATATATGAATCTGCGCACATTCAGTGAAAAAATTGATATTTGAAGTGTGAATAAACAATGTAAAATGTTAAAAGTGATGTTTATTTAATGAATGAATGATGTAAAAGATATTTGAAAAAGTCTTCTTGGAGTAACCAAATTGTTATAACGGCATTTGCGCTAAAATTTTTGATATATGTTTCTCTTTAAGCTACCATTTGACCTTGAGATATTTTTTAATGACGTCATACATTATCGTGTAATAACTGTTATTTTATTGGCTACCTTAATCTGTTATGTATACGACAAAATAATGACATCCAAGCAAAAGGTATTTGGCAGAATATTCTTCATGTATTTCTTAACCCAGTCACTTTTATTCCATGTTATTTTTTATGAACGAATTATTTTTATCGTCCTTCAAATTATCATTTAAAATACATATTTTTCAAACTGAATATATTAATCTAGTCTCATTGACGCTTATCTGATAAAAATAAGGAGGTAAAATGGAAATTTAAGAAGCACATAATACATACTAAAAACAGTGAGACGCCGCTGATGCCTGAAGCACTACAGAAATCCTCCCTAGCTGCAGTTTCTTCAATCCAGTCTCTATACGTAGAAACTCTGGTGTATACACCTAAAAAATTAAAAACTATTAACTTAGCCATGCGGATTGTACATCTTTAGTTTATTAAACCTATTTTATCAGGTGTTTTGTTTACCGATTTCACTAGTACACTTTACATTATCCATTGATACAATTCCGTGTACAACGTTTGGGTCTTTACTCCATATCAGCGGCCCCCCGGAATCACCTAGTTTAATATTTTTAATCAGTTCTGCCACTTTAAAATGTTGAGAAATAACATATTTTGTCAACAGAAATTTAAAACATTCATAAACTATACCATTGCAAAAGCTTGATATATTGGTTGATGTACAAATTACAGCGTCCGGTGGATCCGCGCAAGTTGCCGTTTGACTTACTTCCACTGTTCCCTTTAGTAAATGCTGGGACCCATATTGATTTTCAGGTTTGCGTTGTAAATGACCCCAACCTATGATTGTAGCAGTACCACCCACTATGCAATTGAATAAAATGTAGACGGAGTCCGTATCAAAAATTTATAAATTCATGAATTTTTGTTTAAACAGAGTAAAATCAATACTTACGAGTGCTGTCGAAAGCTTTTGACGGTAATGCAATCGGTTTAATGTTTCTTGATTGAAAAGGATTCACAAGTCTTACCAAACCTACATCATTTACGGGATTGTTGTTTGCTAAAGGCATTCCAAAATAAATATTATTCCATAAATTTATACATGAATGCATTGAACATTTAATTCCTATTATTCACGTACTACCGTCAAAACCAGGATGTTTTCGCCAGCACCTTGCGTATACCCGTTCATGTCTGTCATGGTTACATCTATCTTCGGAGTTTGCGATCACGGAAATATTTTTAACTGAATTTCTATTAATTTCTAGACAATGCGCCGCTGTAAGTACTAGATCCTAAATAAAAAATATTATTGTATAAAATTTGACTTTCATTGTTATTTTATTACTTTCATACCGTGCTTATGAGTGATCCACCACAAATTTTTATTTTGGGTTTGCCAAGGAAATCGTATTCTATTTCAAGCAGCATAGCATAGGGGAATTCGTTCTCGGACACTCTTTCCCCACCAATTATATTTGTAGAGGGCAATTGGCTTTCTGTGTTGCAGAAAAATTCGTTTTTTGGATGCTTTACGGCAGGTGTCGTACTCACTGTGTCCAAAAGACACCATATTCCCAGAAACCTAATTAGATATTTCATTTTTTGTTGTTCAGTTCTAGTGTCACAGCTCAAAATTCAAAATACACAAGTGTGGCGTAAATAGTATTTAGTTACGCATCAGATTTTTTGTGGTAGTAACAATAGTGTACACTTTTTATATGAAACGTTGCCAGCTACGCTTGAAGTGCAGAATATTTTCCTGTGTAATATAATAAAGAGCTTTGAAGGAGAATTTCAATAAAATACAGACCACGGGTTTTCATGAAGTCTCGATATAAGGTATTCACTAAAAAGGGCTTTTGTCAAATTATAGGTTCTTTCATTTAATATTAAAACTGTCATTAAAACTGGCTCGTTTTCTAAACAAATAGATTAAAAAATAATTAGTTGTTTTTCGTGGCACTTACGATGTTATTTTCCTTAATGTATTTAAACGTACGACGTTATGTTTTCATATAGCTTGAAATGTTTTTAAAAATAAACTTTTTACTCGAAACATTTCTGGCCGAATATATTTGAATAACAATGAATAATAGCATTTGATACGTATAAAAAATATATGTATGCGTATTATATAGTTAACACGACATTTCAAATTTGAGGTTTACTATAGACAGAGTGAATATTTTTGCATATCAGCTTCAAGATATTTTGTAAGCTCATTTTTAAAGCAATTTTCTAGATGCCAAGGAATTTTAGCTTTTGACCTTTGTTTCTAGTTTCTTTGATACATTCCATGTTGAATGTAATTATTGTGGAATTATTTGCTAACCAAACATCAAATTGAAAGTTGTAAACTCGGCAATATCGCTTAACATACAAAAAATTGCTCACATTGTCTCTTATACAGGAGTACCTTATTTTCATTCATCCACCAATGTTATAATCATAAGCCACTATCAACAAATATTATCAAAAAGATAGTTACACACTACTTGTGAAACTGGCACGCATGCTGCAAAAAGTTGTCATCATTACATTTACACACATGAAATTTACCTTGCTAAAATCATATTGTCTTCATTTATTAATGATTACTTTTAAGCAGCCCCAAAACTATTTTACATTATAATATTTGTTTTATATTGTCAATAAATAAATAAAAACATTTTTTAATGGCTGCCAATACATCTAAATGTTTCCTTAAATTTCGTAAGGACGATTAATTTTCCAACAGAATCGCAAACTGTGCCAAAAGTTTTAATTTTTTCATAGTTGAGATAACTCCGTAATTTTCAAAAAATAACACACCTCCAATAATGTTCCACCAAAAAACTCGAACTTCCGAATTTTTCCAGGGAGGCATCAAAGAGTATAGTACACGATATGTATAAGTTACATAGGGGCTAAAATAAACTAAAACTTCTATATGTAATGGAAAAGAATCAAACAGGTTTTCTTACTTTTGTTGATGCAAAATTATTGAGTATCGAAAGGTATGCCGGAAAATTATACTTAAAATTCTGGTTAAAACTCGATTGCCCACAGGCAAAACTAAAATGTTCATTATGTTTTGCTCATTCCTGTCAAAACTTTGGATTTCATTGTTTGGAATTTTAAAGATTGAGATACACACCAAAACGATATCCTTCAGTTTCAATGACATTACTATGATCCATAAAAGTAGTCAAGTAAGCCATAAGAATACTATTATGGCTTAAAAGAAGATGTTGGTGAGTTGAATTTGATGTAATACTATACAAATGATTTAAAGTTAAAGCCTTCGCAGACAGACATGAATTTAAATCTCAAAACTCTGATACATAAGTTTATGGGGCGTTGAGACCATTCGCATCCTGAGCGTATGCTGTAATGTGCCACATTTACTTAAGCCAATATTAGGATTTTTATACGCGTCATGGCACGACAAATTTACGAAACAAATTTCCTAAAATGCAAAACTATGGATATCGAACAGAAAGGTTATGTTTTTATGCATTATGCACAATTGATTGCATTACTGTTTGTATATGTTAGCGAAATCGTCAGTGAAAGTTTAAGGAAGATTAAATTTTAATATTTAATATGATTGTAAAAAATGTCAGAATAAATTAGTTTTGATAATATTTTATTTATTTAAGTTTAGAATTTAAATTTCACAGATATCAATATTATCTACATGGATATTTGTTTAAGCTAGGTTAGTGCATTTTGTCTTTCAAAGAATGCTAATTAGATATTTCTAGGATACTCTTTGCTTTTTCGTTCTCTGGATCTGGACTTCTAGAAAAGAAGCTTCGCATCCACGAAAACATTCCCTCCGCGTCCGCTTTATCCATTTTCTCCAATCGTATAGAAATTATAAACTCAAAAGCTTGCTGAACTTCTAATAATTTTGCGTTAGATTCCTCCATTTCATTCTCCGTGAGATTTCTCCGTGAAAACATGTCGGGATGGTACCGTCGACTAAGTTGTCGATATGCGGATTTCACCTCTTTATCAGTTGCTTCTGGTGTAAGCTCCAACACATTATATGCTCTTTTAATTGCCTGTTCTCTTGGAAGATCATAAAAAATCCATGATGAATACCATTTTACAAAGGGAGTAGCAATCACATTGGAAGCAATACCGACACCACAAAAAAGTCCCATAGTTGTCCAAAGGGGTGTGGCGGTGGAAAGAAAGGCAGTAGCCGCTGCATATCCAACCAGAGATGAAATTGCCATGGGAGTGACAGAATCCATAATACTTTTTTTCGCTTCTATTTTCGTCCGTTTTCCTTTGCAAACCAAATAAGCATTCCAAACACAGAGTCCTGCAATAAGAGCTCCAGAAACTCCCGCAATGGAATAAGTTGACGAAAGTGCAGGATTAAGTAGTGCATTATCTATGGGTGGAAGAAGATCCTTAAATCCACTGGCCGATGGCACAATTATATGAAGAGTTGACAAGCCAACGGTCAGCGTGGTTCCCAAAACAGCGACAATGCCTTCATTCAAGGCATGGGGATTCTTTTCTTGGAATATTGCAATTTGTCCTTTCAAAGTTTCCATTGAATTTGTTTCCACTGCCGCCTGAACAGTCTTCTTCATATACATCTGAAGGGATTTTTCATCTCCTCTATTATAAAGTGCAAGAATAGAGCTGTAAGCTGGTGGCAATATATTTTTGTTAGTGACAGACAGTTGGTCTTTCCAATTGTTTTCTTCGATTGAAAGAAAGGCAAGTACTTCAATAAAGCAGACTTCTGGGCCACCAAATTCTTCAAACATTTTGTCCGTTAAGATCTTCTGAACGATTTCCAGTACTTGTTTAATCTGTGCGTCATACTGTTGGGATGCTTTATCTACTGGTTTTTTCTGGGCTTTTTTCTTAGTTGGTTTGATACACAAATTAGCCAAGTGTAAGGGTAAAAGTTCGTCATCTTGACTGGTGGCTAATCTTTCAATGATTTTGAAATCATTGGGAATTCCTTTTTTATTTTGCTGAATCCAATCCTTTTCCAGGGCAAAAATTACTTTTATCGTTTCCTCAAAGCTATTAAGCAATTTACTTTCTGGTACAAGTCTAGCTATTATTTGTAGTATGCGTGCTGTAACGTCTTTTATATTTTCTTCCATGTTTGTTTTTTAATTTTCGAGTCAATTTTACGTATATTTTGAAAAAATTAAATTATTCCCTAAAAAATATGTATTTAAGTGCAAAACGAAAACCAAATTATTAACATCTGCAGTAAAGTAGTGTTAAAAGCAGACAGCGAACGGGAAAAAACTTATCTTATCTTTTATACAGCGTGTAGTTATCAAATATTTTATACAAATAAAGCGTGCACATTTATATAACTTGCTCAATATAAAAAACTTATATGGGGAATTTGTAATATAAAAATCTTTTAGTTATGACTTTAACCGCTTATGCAGTATTACACGATGAGTAATTTAACATGTAAATTAATAGAAATTTTCAAAACTATTTTGATGAAGCACTCTACATTGAAAACCCGTTGACTCTTACTTTTTTGATTATAGAAACTAGGCATATGCGACCGATATCATTAACGTGTTTAAAAACTCATTAGAATACATTCGTTTGGTTTTTGTAAATTAATGGCGCTTTTAAAAGTAGAAGTAATTTTGCAGTTTTATTAGCATAGAAGCTGAAATGCCATCAGGTTATTTTGCCACGATTGCTCATTTTGAAATGTGAAGTATTAGTTCATAAATTTGCCACAGCATCCGTTCATCTGTAATGTGCAAAAACGGGTAAAACAGAATCTTTCTGCATAAATTGGATGCTCCTTTAAATTTTAGAAATGCTTCCTACACAGCTTAGAAATGTGTCTAATGATCATTTCTCAGGTTCGTACACGTCAAAAACTACAAATATGAAAGTACTGGTCATATTTGGTCACTAATAATATTTGGTTGCCTAATATTTGGTTAGTGTTCATTTAAAGTAATCTAAGGATCGCAGCCGTAAATGCTTTTTGTAGGTGTATATGAAGTGTAATCAACTAGTTGTGTGAATGCTTATGAAACGCTTGAGAAAAGAAAAATGAAATTGTTGAAATCATAATAAAAAGCTTTATAAATGAGTAGATATGTGTGTTAGAGTTTGGAATAAATCCAGGTTGATATAGGATTCCAAGTTGTCACACTTTGCACAAAATAAAAATGTGTAATAAATTTATTATACGTCTTACGAACAAAACCCAATAAATATTTTTTAAAATGAATATGATGACAGTTGTGTAATATGTAGTTAAATAATTTGTCCGCATTGAATGCATATCGTGGATAAAAACTAACAAAAATGCAAAATATACGATGTTTTTTGCACAAAAAATCGGGCCGATGACAATTTATCGCCGATTTTGATAATATATTCACTAGCTTTATTTAATTATTTGTTCTAAATTTTTATAAATTTTAAAATAATTTTGTTGTTTTAATTTAAAGCGCCACATCTAATTAATTGGGATTATAGCATACCAACAGAAGATTTATTTGTGTCCTCGTACATTTTTATGTCGTCTTTGCATAAGCAACCATTATTTATTTTGTTTATTGGCTTAACTAACAAATTATATCTACGGTAACTGAATTTAGCTGTGGCTTCCCATTGCTGACAACAAAACTTAATAATAATAATATTGATACAAATAAATATTAAAATTATATTTTTTATAAAAAGACCTACTTGTTTTTTTCCAGAAACTGATAATCTTTAAATATTGAATACCTAACTCGTCTGTATACTAAACATAAATTTACATCAAACTACATTTTGAACTTGTTGCTATTTGTGGGTTTTCCTTCTGGATTTTTTGACCATCTCTAATTAATTGTCTGATATAAACCTGCAGTTTTTCCAGGTCACCTTCTTCGTGAAGGGTTAAAATAGTTTGGTAAGCTGGGGGCAATAGGTTATCGTCTTTTGTTTTTCCATCTGCGGTTGTCCTTTCCTTTGACCATCTCAGTTCATCTAAGTAAAGACAGGAAACGGCTTCAGCGTAACAGGATTGATGGTCTCCGTATTCCTTAAAAAATGGGTTTGATGTTTTTTGTCTGACGATTTCAAGAGCCTGGGAAACTTGTTGTACGTAAAAGCTCTTAACGACATTGCCATTGTTGTAGGCTTGCATCTCAGATTGATCCGCTACTTCTTCACTCAAGTCGGTCAGATATACGGCCAAAACGTCATCGTCCTTATATAACGCCAATTCTTTGATAATTCTGAATGTACTTGGAACTCCATCTTTCCCCTGATTAATCCAATTTTTTTCAATTGAAAAAATTGTGTTGATAGTATCCTGCAATTGATCAAAAAGTTTGTTATTGTGTACAAGATCTACAACAATTGCAATGATATTTGCTGTTTCGTGTTCCAAATTGGTTTTCATGTTTTAATTTTTTTAAATTACGATTATTCGAAAAATAACTAATTTATTAGGCAAAATTCTTTAATTTTATTTGTACAAGCAGTTTGTGATCTTTTGCCTAATTGTAATTAGTTTTGTTACATGAGGAGATCATGCATAGATAACAAGCTTTCAAAAACATCACATACGAGTGTAATGACTGCTGATTTAATTTATACATAACAGTTGCACAACTTATAAAAACGTGAAGTTAGTCAGTATACTCGCAGTGTTATCATTAAATAATGCTACAAATACAAGTCTTATAGTATTATGTTTTTCTACTCTGACCACATTATAACGATATAAACGTTATTTGACTATAATCTCGTGTAAATAAGCACACAGAAAACATAATAATATGATAACTATAATATAATACCTTAATTTAGTATAATAAATACCATGCAACATGAAAGGCCTTAGTGGGATCGTAACAAAACACTTCTGACAAAAAACTCACACTCAAAATTTGCATTCTCATTAAGGGCTATTAATGGTTTGTAAATAATACTGTTATAGTTCACTGACGCAGTGATATAGCTAAAAATATTTTTTTTTAAATTTCGAAAAACTATAAAAACATTTATTTAGCTTATTATGCTAGGCAACTAAATACTCATGTTTAGCCCTATGTGGTCAAAACTGTGGGAGCCGAGGCGATCTTGGCAGATTGACCACATGACCTTTGACCTCGAATATTGAAATTTTTTAAAATCCCACCAAAGATTTGTTTGACGCCAGGCGACTCTCCATATGGCATTTACTCTATAAAATCAGCTATAGCATTTACTCTAAGCTATAAAATTTTGAATCTCGTAGCCTTTATATAACAACCGAATAATCTCAATAGAAAAAATGAGACACTGCTTGTACACACTTAAAAAGTATTTGTTCATTTGCACATAAAAAGATAATCATTTTTTATGAATCTATATGATAATTATTGACTGTTAAAGTTTCATTCACTTTTTTGCCCTTAAAGGTTTTAGGGAATCATACCATTTTCGCATTTTCAAAAATTTAATTGAAAAACGCAGCTTCCGTAAATGTACATTGTAAATTGCCTGTAATTAGCCAATTGCTTCAAGAAAAGTCATTGCACTGAATCTATGATATCTTTGAATTATTAGGCATAATCATTTGTAAATCTTTATTTGTTAAATCTTAATCTTAATCAATTAAATATTTTGATCTTAGTTGTTTGCCATTGGAAAATTTGTATTCAATTTTAGTAACCATGTACCAAAAACATCAATAGCTATAAAGTGACTAAATATTGATTATGAAAATAGTGTAAGCTTTTGTCATTCTGTCAAATACCTAAATAAAAACCTGCTCGTTATTTGTGAATACATAATTTAACAATTTATATAACATATACAAGACGCATCGTACCAAATAGGTCTTTGTACATTAAACTTTG
>JAQFYG010003698.1:0-12136 GCA_034694325.1 Entomobrya corticalis | reverse complement strand
ATACTAGTGCATTTTTGTCATTGACATGCTGTCATCTTTTTGAAACCGTTAAAATCCATGACGCATATGATGATGGAATTTCAATCTGCGCTCTCGTTTTATCTCTGGAGTAATGCCATGCCGCTCATCTGACTCCTCAATTAAAAGGTATATCGCAACAACCATTCCAAAAAACTGTAGGATTAGAAAAATCATGTTGTTAGAAATAATTACCAGACGAAATAATTTATAAACACCTAATTAAACCATGCAAACTAATGTCAGCAGTAAATACAATTAGCAGCATATTTTTCAATTTTGTTACTTTACCGCAAATATAAAGGTGCTGTCAATAAGCCAGATTCCACGTCCCATACCAAAAGGATTTCTTTCTAATTCATCTAGCATGGCTGCTACGTTCAAATTGTGGAAATTTTCTGCACCGTTTTCATTGTTGTTGTTGTTATTATTGTTCTGATTATTGTTAACGTGAACATTGTTCCTGTTGTTTCGGTTCCTGTTTCTGTTCCTTCTCATTTTTGGAAATAAAGTCTGTGATAAAAGCAATAATAGTATGCAGTACGCAACTTTCAAATATTGCCCACCTTTTCTGTACCGTTATAATCTCTTGTGGTTTGTAGTTAATTACAAAAATATGTTAAGCCTTATGTTATTATTGCCAACTTATTGCTTTATATGTTGTCAATATTTGTTAAGTTCAGTCGACTAAATATCCGTTTGTAAATTGATTTGCATAATGTTTTACGTTCTTATGAAAACACACTTTCTGCCTCGGCTGCCTCTGTCTCGTTTCCTTGAAAAATTAGAACTAAAACTAAATTTTGCTCATAACGAGAGCTGTGTGCATTTTTTCTTCCAGCAGAGCATTGTAAATTGTAAATCTAATTTGATATTGATATCAGTATTTTCAGTCATTCCCTTTTTGCAGAATACCCAGAAAAGTCTTGCACACGTGCATTTATACAAAAGGGTGAAAGTGAAAAGCAATGGCCAGTTAAGGCACCCTGCTATGCATCACTGTCATTAACGTAAGGTATCGTTTGTGCAAAAAAGCAGCAAGAGGTGACGGGTAGCATAATAGGGTCATTCGATTCACGTAATAATGAAAACATTTTCAAGTTACATTTTGAGTTTTGTGCAATGATGGCTTCATGAAGATAAAAGAAGCGATTAATTTTTTATCGTCAACATGAGAATAAGTTGAATGCTACTTTTATGACTAAGCCTTTGTTCATTTCGTGCATTGCCTTGTAGATTCATAAAAATAAAAAATTGGATAGCGTGTTACAAAACGTTTTCTTCAACGCACTCGTGCTGGTTTCATTGATACGTGTATTACTTAATGATTAGGCAGATAATTTAATTATTATAAAGATAAAACCAAAACTCAAGTAGATTAAAGCGCTTGCTCATTTTATTGAATTGATCATAGTCTTCATTTTCGTACATATTTTGCTACATTATTTATTTATTCAGTTTATATAATTGGCATTATTATTATTGCATTTGGTACTCATTTTTGTGCATGCATATATTTATAGCAAAAATACATACCTAGATGATGAGCTTACTCTGACATTTTAAACAAACAAAAGGTACATCATATTATGAATGAACATAATACGGTGAAAAGAAAAATATTACTGTGGTCCTATTACTAGTATTTTTTAATTCATCTGTTCGTTTTCAGCGGTATCTGGTAGCCATCACTTTGTATTCAAAGTTTGACTTTGGATTTTCTCCTGGATTTCTCCTTGACGCTCCCAGTAGCTCCATCAACCACTTCTATAATGTGTACATTTAAAAGGGAGCAAAATATCAGCAAAAGGTTGCACTTTTAAATGGTAATATGACCCGACACAAAGAGTAGGCTATACATTTTACGAAAGAATATTAGCTTACCAGTAGATTCTTCTACATCCATTACTTTTTCTCCTGTATCTCTGTCGACTTTTGCAACACTCTTTCTTCTTGATACAAGTCTCTTATTTACTCCAGCCTCCAATTCTTAAATGAAAATTGTAGGAGATTACACATAAAACTAATACTAGTACAGGGAAGCTATGAACTCTTATACTATATGTTAAACAGTAACCGTCAAATGCCATTCCATCAAAAGTATCCTGAACCTGCGGTTCGCCGTCTTTATCTTTCTTCGATTTATCCTTCTTCTTCCTTTTCTTGCCACCCTCAGCAAGACTCCTTCGTTTCTTTTTGTTAGGATCACGAATCAATGCGTACTCTACGATGGTTTCGACCTCCTCCACTTCTTTACTGGCACCTTTCTTTTGATCATCCTCTTCGAAAAGCCTTGAAACGGTGGGGCGTCTGTCAACAAGATAACTTCCTGGATCTTCACCTAAATTAAACCGAGTTGGGCGTTTTTGTCGGGGAATACCCGGAACGGCGTTCTTTTTAGCTTCACGATAACGATCAAATTCTGTCATATTAATGTCGTCATCTCCTTGTTGTACCATGTACTGTCCAGCCGGGTCAACAAATTCTTCATCATCTGAGGAGTCTTCCCCTGGCTGTCTCAATTTTGTTGCACGATGTAGCTTTTGATAATCAGCATAATATCCAGTTGTCCAAAAGAATTTTTTACAAATGATCCTTGGTGGCCATCGAAAACGTTTTCGCACTTGATACTTCTGATAATCAGCCCACATTTCATCAACAGCTTCAGTCTTTAGGTCATCATCTTTGAATTTCGATCTTAACTGTGCATATTTGTCAGATTCTCGATAAAAACCGAGTGGTGGAAGTAGTTTCTAGACAAAGCCCAAGCAAATGCATAATCATCTCCCATGTTTAAAGCATTAAGCCGTGCCGTGGTTTTATTAATTTCTAAACAGTACTCATACTCTTGCAAATAAACTTGTGTAGGCTCCAAAACTCTGTCTTGTTTTTCGCTTTTCGGCAAAGTTGAATCCACCATTATTATTAGTAGTAGTATTTGAAAAATTAGAATTAGTAGAATCAGCTACGGACACGGCTATAGATACTGATCTCGATTTTCGTGGCTGTCCATACGGCTCATAACTTGAAGCTGCTGAATAACTTGAGTCGGTAATCGATACTTTGCTATCCGTTTTTTGTAAAGAATATTCGGGGTCGGGAGGAGGCATCTTGATCAATGTTTATTGTTAGTCTCCAATCTTAACAAAGGAAAGTTTAATGCACATTAAATGCATACAAGTTTTGTGTTTCTGTTTATGCACTCAGTTTTGCTATTATTGTTATTGTAACAATGATCATCAACCTTCACAAGTCTTAGACATGAATTTTATTTGCGATAGGAACAAGGAAAGGTAAAGACAACAAAGAAGACAGTATGGGTGAAGTCAGACAGTTTATATATAGAAAGGCATATGGATATGGATATATGGATAAAGAAATGCAATTGGGAAAACTTTTTTATTTTGTCGGTAAAACGAATAATATCTTTCACTAATGCAAGGTCTATATGCCATTATGATAATTCTTGAAATGTTTTTGATTCATCAGCACCTCAAGAAAGAATCGCTCGTTATATGGAACGTTTTTCTGTTTAGTGCATATATGATTACTTTATGAACACAACAAACAACGCAAATTAATGAATTTTTGTGTTTCTTTAGACAATGTTTACACTGTGTGTGTGGAAGTAATTGCAACTGTTCATAAAAAATTAGCTACCCTTTCCTTTTTGAATCTTCACAATAGTCAATTTCAGTTAGTTTGATTGGGCATATTACAAAGTTAGCACATAATAAATGGGAATGTTTGATAGGATGTCTTAGTTAGTTGGAAATATTTAGGTGATTTTTATTGTACCAGTTGCGTTGCAGTTTCTCGTTCTACGATGATAGAATTGAAAAACACTCTAAAAATGGAATATAATCAAAATAAAAAATTTACATGCCAAATATTCTACTTTATTCTTGCATATGTTAGAATGGGATTCTACTTGTGCATGATACCATTTACAGCCACTGTTGACAAAAACCGAAATTTGCAGTTTAAACACTACAGAATTCATCAGGTGAAGCACTAATTATAAGCTATTTTCGTTCTTAATACTGCGCGATTTACTTTACTTTCTATATAACTTTCACCAACTTTATCTCAGGTAATATGCTTCACGCTGCACATTTCATCTTTTTATTTTGGAGTGACAACTCTATGGAATCTCACGAAGCTGACAACTATCGGAAACGTAGCGGTGTCTAGTTCTACAACTATGTATCAGTTTGCCCTATTTGCGTTGCTTAACACGGGCGTTATAACATTTATTGTCACTTGTTGGTTCGTTAGATCGAATCCGTACAAATGTCTTTTGATTCATACTTGGAACCACGCTGACACTGGTTTTCCAAACAAGCATCAGAGATACTCGGTAAGCTATATTATCATTTCTGTAATGTTTAGAATAACTTCATTTGTAATTCTTACACAGTTGCAGTATGATATTTAACTATTTCAGATGGCTTTAGTTGTCCTTATGACATTTATCCAAATAATGTTTACTGCAAGTACGGAAATATCCGCTCTTATTCACAATCCAAATCTTCAGTTATTCTCAGCAATTTCTTACTTAAAGCATTTCATCAGTGTATTTCTAATGGCATACTTCCAACTACTATTTCAAATAGCCGTAATTATGCCATTTGACTTGAGTACTTTTTGCATGTATCTAATCGGACAAAGTTTCAAACAATTTGCATCGATTGAATATGCGATTTTATCGTCACCAAATACAACATGGGTACAAATTGATAACTATTTGATATTATTATTGATCTTATTCTCTGTTTCAATTAAAAACATATTATTGTTAGTACTAATGTTCTGTAATTTATCAAATTACTGGAATATTTTTCATGAAAATTATATATAGCACTATCATAGCTTGGGGCGGCTTACGGACTATTATTTGACTACAAAGTCTCTTACTAAAAGTCTAAACAAAGCGTTTGGCACAAACATAACTATCCTCGTTTTGTCTTCAATGCCGACTGTTGGATATGGCCTTTCTTGTATGCTATCAAATACACCGACTTCTGTGCCAGAAGATATCAGAACCATTTACATACTTTTTGCATTTTATATCTTTTTGCTGCTGGGAGCAAAGGGACAAGACAGTGTAAGTTTCTTCAAATGTAAGATAGAGTTAGAGAGAAAGTACGCTGTGTACACACTTTAATGGAGAAAGTTGTTTAAGTGTCGTGTATTATTTCTTATTCGTTGTTTGCACAGGTACAAAACTTTGCAAAATCAGCTTTTGAACAAATGTGGAAGAATGGAGGTTTAAAAATTAAAAATGATGTGATAAATGACGACAACACCAGGAGTTTATTACTGACAGTTATGCAGTATGTGAATTCGTCTTCTGTCGGTGTGGGTGGTACTCCATTTTTGATCGTTACCTATAAATTCGTTGGAACGGTAAGTTGATATGAGACAAATAAAGCAAGAAATATTTGCGAAGTCTATATTGCATTAAATGAGAAAACATAAACTTTTGTTACAGATGACCAGCGCATTAATTACATACACCATAATTTTGTTTCAATTTCAAATTCGCCAATAAATGCATAAAAAGAAAATCCAACATATCGGGTTTAAACAATTATATAAATTATCAATATATTTTGCACAATAATTAAATCTGCACAAAATAACATTCCGTTTCTCTTTCTTTAAAAAACTGTCAATAACATCAAATGTAGCTGTATATTATAATATAATAAAAGTGAAATAAAAAATAAAAACACAAAACATGATTGCTATTTAAAATAAAAAATCAAGACCAGGAGAAGCATACAGGCAAAAGAAGAAGACAAAACCAAAAAATCATCTTGTTAAAATAACAGTCAATTCTTTCATATTTGATAGTTCCATAATATAATAATAATATAATTATAGCAATAACTTATTAAAACCACGAAACACTCCTTTTGTTTCCTTAAATGGTAGAAAAAAGGAATTAAAAGATAAATAGTCAAAAAAAATTATGTGCAAAGCGATAGTACACTTTTCTTAAAATATTAAACTTGCGCACAAAAGCCAACCATAACAGATGAAAGCCAAAACGATAAAAATTCGAAGAACAGACAACAAGGAAGATTGGAAGTAATACCATTTTTTAAAATAAAAAAGTCTCACAAGTATGAAAATCCCCGACTTATAAAAATTCTAAATATTAAATATAAGTTAAGTAAATAATATTATATAAGCTACGCAATACTATTACATTTATAATCATCGTGATGAAACACAACAGGTACATTCATTTTTTAAATTATACAGTAATTAATTACGCAACAATAATTATATTAATGTATTTAGGTATATTATGGACTGTTTATGGCAAATATTTGACGATGAGTAGCTACTTGATTTTTTGCTGATTAAAACGATTGATCGTTTTTTGTACGGTTGAGTCGTTTCAGCATTTTTTTTTTGTTTTTTAACAAAAGCTAAACAAAATATTTATGAATAAAGTTACTTAAATTAATTAAACTGCATTGCGACAAAAATGGGCACTTGAAAAAATGCTGAAGGTTTCTGCTTTAAAATTAAAATTGCTTGTTTTCCCGGCTTTTTCAAAAGTCGTCAAAAGACAGGATACTTATTAAATAAAAGCCTAACCTACAGACATCGGTAATTTCATCACAGATTTTTAAAAATACTCGTAAAGTTTGAATGCGTATGTATGTGTAGCATTTTGTAACTTTAAATTGTTTAAGTTAAAAATTACAACTAACCGTTTTTACTTTTCTCTGTTTTTAAAAGTAACAAAAAAGATACATCTATGTAGTTATGTATACTTCCTATCATTTAAGAAACACGCAGTTGCAGACATTTCTTTATTGATTTTTCAGTGAACGACGGAACAAAAAAGAAAACGCCAACAATACGGTACGACGTACGAACGTAGAATTGCTTATGTTTGCGGAAGAACTTCCCAGTCTTTGATTTTGTTTTTAGTTAAAAACAAATAACTTATGTAAATTAAGTAAAAAAGTATGTAAAACCGAGATTTTTCCCAAGTCAATTACACACTTGCACGGGGATTGCAGAAGGCTACCAACCAGAGTCCTTGGGAAGGGCCTTGCTACTTCCCACACTTTCGTTGGATGCTTTCCTGGAAAGAATGAGAATACATAAAATTATTTCCCTGTTTTAATTACAGTTAGTATAATATAGAAAATTCCAGCAATAGAAATAAATGTAATACCTTGTCACTTGATTTTCATGACCGTCAGGACCCGGCCTTTTCTGACTGGAAAGGTCAAAACTGGTGGAGCTGAAGCCACTAGATCCCGACCTGCTTTTTTCAGAATTGCTCGAGTCCCTTCGGCTCGGCGGAGAGGAAAATGATGACTCTTCTTCGGTACTGCTTTTCCTTTCTATTGACGCTCTGGGCAATTGATAAATTCCCATGTGTTTTGTTTTGTATTGGATTCTGGCAAGTGGCAAGTGGCTTGCGTCATCATCCTCTTCTTCATCTGCACCACCGGAAGGTTGGGTTGAAATGGGTTGTTTGTGAGGTGTCATTAGGATACTGGTGGCACCAGCAGGATCCCTTCTCGAATCTGATCTACTTAGCAAACCCAGACCGAAACTGGAAATGGAGGAACCTGACTGTTGAGAGTTGGTACGCTCTATTGGCTTAAATTGGCTCTGTAATTTGGGAAATAGTAATGATGGGGCAATCAAAGAATAAAATTAAAAATTCCTTTTTAAAAGAAAAAAGTGTAAAAGTTTATAAAAAGCATGTTTTTCATGAAGCTTAATCTGTTTATTTACATTTTTAAATAAATAAAGTAAATAAATTAAAGTTTTCTCCTTTCGCCCCCGACAAGTTAGAAAATATAAGTTAGTTGTGTGCAGGATGTTCATGCTATAAACAGAAGCAAAACGAAAAAAGCATTCAATTAGCACTTTTCAGTGATTTTGTTGTTGATTCCAACACATTATTTTAGCCAATCAACTATATACACACGACCCATCCAGTTTAATGAATGAATTTGGGAAAGGAGAATTTGAACAAGGACAAAATATCTTAATAAGTCAAAAATTTGGCGCAATGCTTGTGATTTTAGGTTTTTCTTGGAAGGAAAGGAATAGAGCATGAAAAATGATAAGTGTTTAGGAGAGCATGCATGTTATTAAGTTATTCATGTATTGTGTATTATGTACAATTTCTTCATATGTATGATGCATTGCCTGAAAGTTAGGTAACTCATCCTTCTGGTCTCGTCCAATTCCTGAAGAGCTGCTACTTGATGCAGAGTCGCTGGAGTCACTTCGCTTGAGTCTTAAGGGGTCAACCTGCAAGGAATAAAATATGCAGGAAGTAAGAAGAAAATATCAACAAAAAATTACTCGGCAGAATAAAAACCCAATTTAACTAATTGAAGTGACAATTTTTAGGCAGTGTATACAATAAATAGAGTTTGAATGTATTAATTTCATTTATGTACAGTGTTTTCGTGTAAGCATGAGTGAACACACACGAAAAGAAAGGAAGCATTGTCAACTTCAACGTATAATAAATTACTTTTATAGACACATTAAATATCTGACACATGCAAGTCTGATCAAGCCCATAGGCTTTTTCGTGAGATGGAGCAAAACAATCGATAAAAATGTTTTTATGAGATCGATCCTTCTCTACTATTTAGGTAATTGCGCAGTAATAAATTATGATGATGATAAAATGTAAAGTGAATTGATAGTTCTCATGTTTTATGTACAGTGAACGTTTGCTCCAGGCGACTCTGTCTACGGAAGCTGACTGATTTTGGGGATTTTGTGGGCAGTGGGGCAGCTAATCTGGCAAGTGCAGGATTTCTTGCAAAGGCATTTTGAAGTGCAGGGCGGACGGGCGTGCCATCGGGTTTATACATCATGTGTGGATACCTCCAAGGGGATTTTGGACAATCCATTTCGAAGCCACGATTGGAAATTCCATCCGAGGGTCTTCGATCTTCCTCGACTGTGGTGCGTTTGGACAAAGTTCTGTGTTTAAAAAATGCGGATAAATATTTCAAACAAAATGTACACGTAGTTTCATAGGATTTTGAAGAGTAAATAATGAATGAAAATCAAGAAAATTTCGAAGGGTGTCCGCAACAAGCCAACCTCAATAACTTTCTACCGAAGCCCATAGTCTCAGGCTCTTCAAGGGATCGTTTTGTGCTTCCTTTCTTCCTTCTCGTGTAATGGCTCTCTTCGATGATAACGTGTCTGTCAAATGGAGTACCATAGTCTACCTCAAGAATTGTGGAGAACTTGTGTGGATACAATAAGTCAACAGTGGCGATGATTGCTCCAACCATAAAACAAAGGGAACCTTGAATCAAAAGACAAAGAAAAAATTATCTTGACATGTCTGCACATTTACTCACTTAGGAATTACTTCTTATTTGTTGTAAACCTTTCATTCATTTTTTGCACGAAAATCGTAATCTCGTAAAAAAGCTATGACTTTTTAATCTATTTTTTTCTTCGCGTTTCATTATTCCTTTTAATTTGCATTCGTTTTAATGTTATTTTTATCAAATCATTTTAATCGTTTGATACTGGGATGTTGGGTAGATATTTGATTTAAGCAGCGATTAGTTAACAAACTATATTAACATTAACCAAATACAAACAAACTTGAAAATAAATATCGGCTTTTTCAAAGGAAAAATGACCAGTTGTCGTGAGTTTGCTCATGTGCACATTTTTTATGCGAAAAAGTTCCTTTCCAGACTGCTACACTTAAAGTACAATGCGCCTTGTAGAATAGAATAATATATAAAAAGTGCAATTTGGAGCTTTTTATAACAAACAATTATATTATGTATGAACTCCAATTCTATGAGCAATTTTGCTGTAAACTGAAGTATTGTGAAAAACTAAATATATAGGTAATGAGGATCTTCTGGGATGGGAGGACCAAGGTCACGATTAAAACATGGCAGCAGAGATCAAAATGTAAATCAGCCAAAAATGCTATAAAATTCGTTCAGATTTAGACATTTGGATGAATCTTAAATCCTATTCATTTGCGTGCTGGTTGTATTTTGTATTGAATCAAAATGTCATCAATGGATAGGTACCTTATAAAAGCGTCTACAAATCACAAAAACATCCAAACAGGATGTAAAATATAAATTTTTGGTATCGAACTGCGTGGACACATCCTATTGTCATTGGCGTTTGTTTGGTTGGTGCTACATTTTATTTGCCATGAGAAGTAGAGTTAAAATATTATTTGCATAATTTTTCTTATTCATTCTGCAAAAATTATTATTGAATTACGGCGGGGAACAGCATTTAGAACATCTTCATAGCTCATTTTTTCTTATTTCAAACGAAATTCTTAGCCATACAGGGATATGATATTATTACGTAACAGACATCTATTTATTATGGGGTCAAGCTATGCGTTTTGTATGTTTGATGCATAAATAAGGAAAAATGGAGTAAAATGGTCCCAAATGAAAAGATACAAATATTAATCGGTCTGCCTGCACATCAAGATATGTCTTTATAGAAAACGCCCTGTGACATTAAAATTTTATCTTTTTGGAGTATTTTTTTCAAAATAAATATATTTTAAGAGAGCTACAAGATACGCATTACACTAAAAAATTAACCTCTTATATTTGAATAACAATCTATGCAAATGATATACTACTAACTACTGAACAACAAAATATCACGTTAATTTTTTGACAAATTTGGCCAGATCCACGTGGCCGTCAACAATAACAAAAACGAGACATAAAACTCTACAGATAAACATGATTACAAAATACAAAAAATGAGACAGTTTTTCCTGCGTAGTTGTCAATATGTAGGTAATAAAGATGTTTGTTTAATGTATATTTTGTATCTCCAATTAAGTATTTGTAGGATCAAAATGATATGTTATAGAAATAATTTACCCCACTCACAATTTTGCCCTGCAATCAAGCTTACGTTTTACTTGAATTTTTTTAGTTGCTCGATACTGATTACAGAGGCTGACAATGAGATTCATATGCAGTGGTAATAACATAAGTTTCGTGTGCGAGTGTTATGATAAGAATTGCTTTTGCACTAAAAAGAAGTTGCCAACTCAAGATAATCGTTATGTATTGCAAACGCATGTTAGCGCAATGTGATGTCCTTGCAAAGTTGCGAATATTCAGATCTAGTTCACTCTCCATGTTTTTATTCGCGTTTTTTATTAACCAGCAGGTTTGCTTGATTTGCAGAGACACAGAACAGATAATGAAGTAATACACAACGACTTGGACTTGGACTACTGATCATCGCTTCTAAGTTTCTGCGTGAACGTGGCGAGCTTCATGGCAGTGTCTCATATATCTGCATCGTTTTTATCATATCATTAGGGATAAGGATAAGAAAGAGTCCGTATCATTTCCGGGTACCTGGTGTTCTCGTCTTTCTTGTGCTAGCCTGTAACACCACAGCACTAATGCCGCTGCCGTCAAGAACACTTTATGTTATCTAATCGTTTGGTATGAATACACCTACACAGCCATGAAAGTATTATGCAGGTATACAGGTATGGCGTTTATATCAGGAATTTTTACGAAATATACACTGATTTTTAGCTTCATGTCCTTCTTTACAGGACTCGAAAAGAATTGTGCATATTCAAATAGAAAATGTTTCGAAGGTATTAATAATTATCCAAGAATTTGAATGACATTGTTTTCTGTTGCAACACAGCAGCACCCAGTTGCATGTCACAACAAAACTTTATCAGCGATAAATAGAAACATTCAATGGTAAAAACCCGACGTGCAATAACGAAACAAAAGCTTCAATTTCTTGAAAATTTATTGTACTTACCAGCTATCATCACCAGCCAGAAACACCATCCAAACTTGAACATAAGAAATTTGTCCTCAAATCTAATGACAAGAGGCTTGCTTGGAATTAGGAGATAATACAGTAGATCTGTAGTGAGCATTAAGCCACCAGTAATAATCATTTGATAGGCTCCATAACGGGGAACAACTACGATGAGTAAATTCATCAGTAGCCAGGAAGCAAACGAAGACCTGTGAAAACACAAAAAAAACATTATTAAAATTTCGAGAGTCATTTTCTATGCACGTGTTGGTCATCAAACAAAGCCTAA
>JAQFYG010003697.1:0-12137 GCA_034694325.1 Entomobrya corticalis | reverse complement strand
CCATGCGGAGATAATTATCCCCCTCAAATCAACTTCTTACCATAACACCGGATCCTTTTCAGCTTTAGCCGACTATATATATATAAACTATAAAAGATAATAAAAACGCCGCGTATACATGGCATTGGCATAACATATTTGTATGATACCCAACCCTTTTCCCTTTTCCTATTTCTTTAGACAACGTGATCTCTCAAGTCAAAGATATACGAGACTTTTTTCCAAGATTTCCAAAAGCAGTCGGCCGTAAAAGTTCAAAGCGCAGAAATGTGTTCACTGTCATTATCTGGTACTTAAAATCCAGTAAAATAAATGATCCCATGTTATTTTTACAGACCAACTTTTACATATTTTCTTCTGCTACACGCATATAATGAGGAATGTCATGTCACAAAGTTTTATGCTCATTTCACAACTCATCCGTGGAAAAGGAGAAATGGAAGCTTTTCATATTCGAAATCATGTATCGCTTTGTATATCAATGCGTTTAACTGTGTAAGAGCTTATTTTGACTTTTTCTAAAAACATTTCATGGAAATTTCCATGTTGGACTTTTTGTCGGAATCATTCCACAAAAACTTTCCATCCATTTCATGATTTCAAAAGCTATTTTAAAATTCGGAAATGTATACGCCTACCGCATACCATGCCGTCAGTCAAATATAATTCCATTTCAGGTGACAGTTTTACAGTTTTTTCTTCTTCTGCTGTGATTATATCTCAGCAACTCATTCAATAAATGAAACAAAGTCACATTTCACGTTTCTCGTTCGCAATTAACATTCTTCAAAAAGCCAGAAAATATAAGTAGTAAATATGTGTACATGTGTTAGCATAAAATTTCAAGTTGAATAAACATGAGAATAAATAACTCCTTTAAAACCCTCCAGAGAGACATTTACAACTTTTGTGTTGACTTTAATTTAACTTGCTGCGTTTATTCGTCGTACTGATTCACTGACTGATTCAGTGGATAGATTATGGAAAATATGGCAGAGCAGACAATGTTTTCAGTAATCATGCTCACCCGCCTTTTTTTACCTATGTGTTTACGATTTATCTATTTATGCGATGAACTACATAAGTTTTTAAAATATTGGTACCGTCTGTACAAATATTAAACATTCTTTCATTTTCATTTAGGTATGGAACATGTAAATTTTAAAGCAATATTTTGCAAACCTTGGAGTACAGTATGATCCGGATTTTTGTTTAGGAATATTATTATGACGCATTACCGTAAAACTTATATTTAAAAATAGTTATTACATCCCAAATATTATTTTACGAGTACATACACTATTTAACATCTTCCTTGTTGACCTTGTTCTCAATCATGGTAAAGTACTATAAAAATATCAAGATTTTTCAAACAATTTCTGAAACTACACGTGTATTAAAATTACTGACGTAAACCAAGATTCGATAACTGTTGAATAAAATTTTCTAAGTGATGATCGTTTAAATGAAAAGAAGAAATAGCATGAAAAATACAAAGGAGCAAGCGCTCTCCCGTCTCTTCTTCCAACCTTTTTCAAGTCCCATTTCGAACTGGACATTAATTTCCATTTTTTCACCAGAGCTCTTGTACTTTCATATAATTCCACCACTCTCGGAAAACAAAGTAATGTAGCTACAATGAGAAAAGCTGCCATCATCAAAAGTCCTGCGTATAGAAACCAATGAACTCTTCCGAAACCTTTGATTGTAAACCAAAGAAGGCAAACTAGAATCACAAATGAAGATGATAATCCACATGCCATAAACGTATCAATATATTGCTTGAACGTAAGGTGAACCAAGCTGAATTGGCGATAGTAAACCATAAAATTTCGTCTGTCAACTCGACTTAAAGTTCGTAATATTTTTGTATAAACTTCCAATCCAGTGATGAAAAAGGCAACGGCTAAACTTAGAGATCGAGCGACTTCCAGGGCGCCGATGAACAATATACATAGTCGGAAAATAAGGCATGAAATGATAGTTTTCGCACTCCAGTAGGCGACATCTGGTATCATATCTCGAAAGAAAAAATATGTAGGATCAATGTCTTCAAAAACTAGCATAAATGAAAATGATAAGGGACAAAACGAAGCAACAATTACTTCGCTGAAAACAACTAGTCCTCGAATATCCAATATTCTAGTTGGTAATTTGGCAAGCAAAGGGAACCCTACATAAATTACAAAATATTTAAAAATTAAAATTGCTTCCAAATATTTGTTTATTTTCAAATATATAGTTAGTTATAAATACTTACGCTTTGAAATTTTCCTTTCCAACTCAAGTATTCGATTGCTTCCTGCAACAGCTTCTTTTACATGAAAAAATGTGACAAAATTGAAGCAAAAAGTGATCCAGTACATTTCACCAGCTAATATAAAAGTTATAAAATTCATAATGCCAACAAATTTTCGCCTTTTGTAATTCTCAGTAATTATCAAGTACAAAATGGTTCCAACACCTTGGAACAATAACAATATCATCATTAGTGCCCACGGGAGTAATTTTACAACTGGAGACGTATTAAGTTTGAGGCGACGAGAGTGTTTGTTGGCGGCGATTGGGAGGGGAAACATATAAGAAAACAAATATCCATGAAGGTCGTAACCCTTCATGATTAATTTATTGGAAGTCATTTCAGAGATTTGTTTTAAAACTTGGTTTCCAAATCTTAAAAAGCATTCACTTCTATTATTTGACAAAATCCGTCTGTCCGTGATTTTATAAAAGTTATACAAAATATGTAAATTTTACATAGCTTACAAAGCTATATTTATAAAAATTCTTATCGTAGTGCGAGTTAAAGCTAGTTTATATTAATCAACCAGGCTGGAAATTGGAATTGGAAAAGATAAAACACTTCAACATTAAAAATGCACAAGAACGACGGGAACATATAAATTCGTATATGTATCTGTATAGGTTGACACACAATCGATCTGATAGATCAAATTAACTTTTTTCAGTTTAAATAAGGTTACATATTCGTGTTAAAGTAATGGGAAATTTGGAATGTAGTAATTTTTGTATAAGCAATCCAAAAACCAAAATAGCTTACATTTTTATATTATTATTTCCAACATAATATGGATTTTACTTTTGACTTTTAGCAATTTTCGATTCTGCCCTGATGTGTTGACTGCATTTTTATCTGGAGCTTATTGGTTTTCCTTTCCTTATTGCATTCACTACATAGAGGGAGTATAAAATTAAATATTGACTATTAAAAACAATAAAAACATATTTACAAAAATAGCAGAGAAAGGGACAAAGAAATTAAAAGCAATCAATTTGGCCTTTGGATTTCGTTATTCTGAGGAATTGAGGAAAGGACACTCGAGGAAATGAATGTTAGTCACCATCACCAAAAAATGCTGTTATCAAAGGTGTGCTAAAAAGTCTCATAAACTGAAAAATATTACACAATTATTTAGACAATTATCTTTTTTGAACGAAATGGTAAAAACGAATGGTAGTCGTACCCATAATAAAGAACTCAAAATCCTGACTAATTTAGCTCTGAATAATAAATATCTGTATTAGAATTTACTAATAGTTTTATTCACGCATTAATATTTACCTATGCTCCGAAAAAGACTCCGTGATGTATAGCAATGAATGAATTTGTTCCATATCCATTTGTAAGAAACGGAACTATCAATAAATAACACAAGAACAAACACAAACACAAAATTTTAATTAACTTTTCTAATAACTTATTCAAATAAAATAAACCTCAGCAGTTAGTGAAATTTAATGACTAATAGTTGCGTCATAGCTTACCTTTGGATGACCAGTTCTCTTCTCTTGGTCATTGAGTCATAACATTTTATAGCCATTTTCAAATGAAAACTTTCGATTGTAGCAGCGGCCAGAGGCTATTTGGTGTAGACATAAGCCATCTCCTCAGGCCGGCCGGATCTTCATCTTCACACAAGCCGCCGACAAATATCAACTATCAAGAAATCTTACATAAAATGAATTGTAAATGACTGTTAACTTAGGTTCGAGTTCATCAAACGCATTAAGAATTAAATTAATGATAATGGTAGCGGTAATCTGCGCTTATTTTTTTTACTTATATTCACATGCACAACAACAGTATAATGACGAGCGAAAGGAAAGAAGAAAAAATGCATTTTTACTACTCAAAAAACGGATTCTCATTTTTATCCTACGATCCCAATTATCTTGGTAAACTTGGTAAACTCAGATTATCTTCAAGTTTACTTTTATATTATGCTTCCTAATCCTCAAGTACAATGGTATATGCTCAGCATGTGGAACCATCACCTCATATTATGAATTTGATGCGAGGTTAATTACACGAACCAAAACAATAAACAGAAAGAAAACACTTCTCCTCCTCTTTAGCAATCTTCCCAAAAATGTTAATCTTTTGTGTGTGTGCGTTTATGTATATGTGTTTGTTTTTTAAGAGAGATTTCATTTTATGCTCTGTAAAATATGGAGAGTGTTCTTGTAAAATGAAGACCTAATAAAAAAGTATATCATTTCATTTCTTTCTCTTTTTTTCTCTCTATTCTACCGCCTCATCTTCAGCCTTCACGACGCTGATTACTCTAATAAGCACCTAGACTTACACTCTCTTTTCGCCAAAGAGCTGAAAATAGTTAGCATGTGATGCACAATGCACATCAACATAATTATAATTTATAGCAACACATTTATAATCTACTATTCTCATTTTATCCTACTAACTATTCTATAAATAATATTCTCTTCTAGATTTAAAATCATCAAAGCATAAAAATAGGGATACACAAACCAATCTAAATAATAATTATATCAAAAATAGCTTTGTTGCATTTTAATTATCATTTTTTTCTCTTTTTGTTTTGCACATCTTCGTTTCTTTTTGGTATACAAAAATAATATTTTTTATAGCTCAATGAACAAATTTTACAAATTAATTAACAACAGCAATAACAATAACAAAAAATAAGGATTATTACTCCCTTTTTTCGTCTTTCAGCAAATAAATTAGTTATAAAGTTATTATAATAATTAACAACAACAAACAAATATATCAAATATGATAACAATAATAATTACTAAACATTATGGATAATATAATGAGCTGCTAAACTGCGATAGACTATTCGTCATCATAAATATTATTATACATTTGTGTATGTCGAGTCGTCAAATTGCAATCATTTTTGCGGCTACATTACATTTTTTGTGTTTTTTCCCTAAATTTTGTCCGTTTATTAGTTTGAAAATTTTCTAAAGCGTCTGATCGTTTTTTATAATTGTCCGGATTGGGTTTTTGTGTCTAGAGCTCTGTCAAATATTAATCTATCTTTAAGTAGCTTCTCTTTGGTATGTGGTAAGTTCACGGGAAAGAAGGGCAGACATAAAATCTGCAGCTTTCTTGGAAAGAAAAACTCCAATTCTTTTTGTAGTAAGTAGTTTTGTAGTAGAGGTAATAAGTCTGAGATTCAAAACAAAATTGAATCTCCTTTTCAAGTTTTTTAGAAAGAAAAAAAAGTAAAGTTAGGCAAGTTACGACCGTAAATGAATACTGCATCTGTAAGTAAGAGTATTGGGTATACTATATGTGTTTAAATCTATAGTTTTTCAAGTATCAATTAATTGAATTCGTAAAAAAGCCAATTGTGTTATGTCTGATTAGTATTGTCCGGTCCGACTAGTTTCCTGAATTCCGAAGAAGTATAGTAACTTAACGTAATATTATATTTTTTATAAGTAATCATATAAATACCGCAGCCAATATGAATCAAATGTTCCGAATCCTCTTTTGGAAGACAATTTGGATATTTTCTTTTTTGCAGTCAGTAATATTTTTTTGGATATTTTTTTATATGTGGCACACTGGATGATTTAGTATAAGAATTTTGAATGTCTGATGTATGCTTCACGCAAGGAATTTTGATTTTGAAGGAGTTATTTCTGGTAGTCCCCATCAAGTCGGTAAGTCTGATTGCGTATTTTAGAATAATTTACAAATTGGCGCTAATGAACTCGACCCTGTGAGAATGGAAAGGAAACAAAGAAAAAAACATATTGTTAGAAATCGGAAAGTAAAATTGCTTCGTTTGTGTGCAGTTGTCTAAGATTTCTAAACAAATGCATATAAAAATGCTTAAATGAAAGGTATGATCTTTCATATGAAAACGTATATGAAAATCTGCCCTCTTTTGAACCCAACAAAATATCAAGCAATTTTTATACAAACAAAGCACCCAAATTCCAAAATCATCCCTAATGCCAATTCCCTAAATTTCCCTAACCGTGCCCAAAAATATAAACTTACATCATTTACAATTTTGGCAAAATTTGTTGGGTGAGTTGGTCAGTTTTCCTTTGGATAGTTTGAGCAGCAGCAGAGGCAGACTCAGAACGGCCATAACCACCAGCACCACCACCATATCCTCCTCCGTGACCACCATGATGTCCACCATGATGTCCATGTCCGTGGAGAAGGTATGGGAGACAGAAGAGAAGGGGGATGAGGAGCAAGAGTGGGAGTCCAACGAAGACAAGCCCAGTGCTGACATCATATCCCCAGCCCTAATAAACCAATATAACAAACTGAATTAAACTTTTTGTTGCACTTTTTTACACCCACACAATCAAAGTTTATATTTATTTCACAAACTTCTCCACAAAAATCACAAAAAAATTATATTTCTTTTTCGTACCCATCCTCCATGACCTCCTCCTTGTCTGGCAGTAGCCCAGTTTCCAGAAGGATCGGTCATTTCACTACCAGCATGCTGCTTGGTTCCTGCAGCAGCTAATCCAACAAGGCCAAGAGCGATGGCCACAACACTGATCACTACCTTCATGATTGAAACAAAAAATTTGAGCTGAGAACCTCAACAAAATTAACGGAGTTTTTCCGATTGCTTCCAAAAAGCGCGAGGAAGTGTGGTGGTCGAAAACGAGTGTTTATTCTCAGAGAGAAGGATGAGCTCTTCGTCTGATGCTGGCTGAAGACTGAGGATTTCAACGCGCTGACGCGCCCTTTAAAATGTGCGAGCCTTTGAGCAAAGGCTCAGGTTCGAAAACCTGTTTAGGTCACTAAGCTAAATGGGAATATACACACACAGGATGAAAAAAACGTACAAAATGCGTTACAGGTATGTGCCTACAACTAACTAACTACAGGTATGTCAGAAGCGAAGGCACGCAGCGCAAGAAGCGTACATGCTCAAGTGCCCATAAGTTTTTGGCTTTTCTCCTTTATGAACAAAGTAAGGCAGTAAGGCACTTCTTCACACTAAAAAATCCTTAAATGCATAACAATTTTTCTTTTTCTTTAACAATCAGTATTCCATTCTTGTTGTCTCTTAAGTTGAGTGCATTTAACATTATTTTATCTCGTTTTGTGCGAATAAAATATAATATCATTTCATATTATATATAGGTATATATACATATATTTTGAGTAAATAATATATAAAAAATGGAAAACATTCTCTCTCGTTTTTACTCTTCATCAATGAACAAGAGCACAAGAGAGAGCGATAGTGACACATGTACCTACATACCTACATACGTACATATTAATTCGAAAAGCACCTCATCATGATTTAACTAACTTTTATATAAACTATAACATTATTATAAACTTTTCATCATCATCGTAATAATAACGAAGAAACAAATCCGCAAAGTTTCATTTTTTTTATTTCTGCATTTCTTCTTCTCTGCTCCCTTCCCCTCCTCCTGTGTTTTATTTATATGGTCAGTAGTCAATATAGTAGTGTGCCTATAAACTGTAACATTGAACTTGGCTCATTCATATCTCACTTGTCATCTTTGAAAAAGGATATATATTTTTTTTTTCTCTTTTTTCTTTAAATTCTTTCATATTTTCTTTATACCTTGTAATGTATGAATGCAGAGCAACGATTTATGCGTAAGTATAAAAATTACAATGAACCTACACAATAATTTTTTAATACTATTTACTCGCATCTCATCATCATATCATCGTAGATCATAATAATAATTTGTGTGGGAGAGTATGTGATCTATGTGCCAGGCAAAAGTGCATCATCAAAAAAGAGTAACAAATAATAACAAGGTGGAAAAAAATTCAAAAAAGGAAACTAGATACAGTGTTAATGGGGCTTAACTTTACAAACCACCATTAAATTAAAATGAAAGAGTTGAGATTACAGTAGCAGCAAAATAAAACATTAGACATTATAGAGTATATATGTATATATGGTAGAATAACAACATTAGCAAAAAATCTTGTAAACTTGAGCTAAATTATGTCTATAAATTACTTTCTTTTGGTTCAGAAAACAAGTGAAGAAAACCAAAAAATAATAATATCATTTTTGACTGGGTACGAAGTATGTAGATACATCATTCATAAAACAAGAAAATAGTATAATTTTTTAAACTTACAACTTACATTACAACTAATATACCAAACCAACTGTACTACTAGTAATAAAATTAAAATATTACGATGATTTCTCAAATTATAAAGCAAAACAGAAAATTTTTTTCTTTTTGCTGTTGATAATGTAAAAAAACTACTATATTTTCTCTAATTCGTTTAAGAAAAATAACTTATTTTTTATATCTATCCTCCACGTCTTGTTGACTTAAATTAAAGAGAGAGAGAAAAAAAATTATGGTTGATTAACACGTGATGTGTCTTCAACAGACTAATCACATAAAAATATACAATGTTTTGCAGGCAAAACGTAGAGAATACCAAAAGGCAAAAGAAGTAAAAAAATGAGCAAAAACTTTCAAAAAATTTATTTAGATCCGGTATGTCTAAATTAACAATAAAAAACAGAAGAATGAGAGATGTTTCACACCATTCTGCTTTAATAATAACGTTCATCTCATCAACATCATATTATATGATCATGATCATCTTAGCATTCATTAGAGTACTTTTGCTCGCACACAAAAACAAAAAAAACATACAGCCACAGAAATATATAAAAAATAATATATCTGGCAATTTATAATAATTATAAAGTAGTAAATATTATGCTTTTGGCTTTCTTGTGCAGTAACATGATTATGATGTGGCCAGTGGCTACTTAACACTTTACTTTTTCATTCGATTACATGCGTTTCCCATTCCTTGGCCATCTTTAATTCTGTCTTATCGTCACTAATCTAATCTCTCATGAAAAGTAACAATTATTTCATTTTTTCAATAAAACAGTAAATAAAAAGTGCATCAAAATCACTCCCTTTTGATATAATATTTTTAGGTACCATACATTCCTATATTGTGTTTCATGTGTGAAGTGATGCATTTTAAAGGATCATAATCAGAAATCATAATGATGACGACAACAGCAGCAGTGGCATTAAGGTGCAGTCTTGTGCTGTGATCTGTTACTGATGAGAATGAAAATGATAATCATTTTTATTCACGGCATGAAATAGTATAATGGCTTCTCTTGTTTGTAACTGACTCTTAATCATTTAAGGTGTATGGGATATGGTTGGTTATCTCACTCACAGCATCATTTTGATTTATATTTGCACAAAATATGCAGTCGTTACTCTTGAGTCTTGATACTGAGTAGAGACTTTGGCAGTAATTACAGACTGAATTTCAAGGGAACAGTTCAGGACAGTTCAGTCAGATCCGCAAAGGTTTAAAGTTTAAAGGTAAAAGACCCTATTTATTTTACAGAGTTGCCATTACCTATTTGATAAGCTTCCTTTCCTCATAATTTAGATAACTATAAGGCTTTACTAAATACCAGAGCTTATCTATGCCTCCCGTGTTGCGATTTCCGATATCATCAAGAAAATTGACAATCATATAAGCCATTGCAATATTGTCTCCTCTTTGATTTAATCATGAATGCAAATATAAATTAAATGATTTGTTGAATGAGTTTTTGTTTCAAGTTCAGATTATTCAGATTGTTGACGTCCTGTCTTCATATATTATTTCCCTGACTTACTGCTTGTCATTTTATAAGTAAAAGTTTCTGTTTGTTTAGCATCGCACTAATTAAAGCAAATGTGCTTTTACTTTTTAATTTTAATATGAGTGGAGGGAGTTTTTTATATTATAATCTGCTTATTATAAACAATATACCACAAAGCTTCGGTAAAAATGATTGAGATTTATTTTTTAGCATTCTTACCTTTACCTGTGTCGACGTACTTATTAAGGTATTTAGTAAAAAATCGTATGTCTAATTGCTATTATTATGATGGGATAATGATATAGGTGGATGCATTATTATAAGGATGAAACCACTGCCACCACCGATTCTACTTCTCATCCACTTTTCAGTAGGTTTACCTATATTACGTCCGTTGTCCTTTAAGGACGTGATGCTTGCTGCTGGTGGTGGTGGTATATTGCTCCCACTTCATCCTTCTTCTTCATATTTTCCTCAGCAGTCACCAGAAGAAAATTGTCTACTGACGAGTTAATGAAAATGTTTCGTAAAAAATTAAACAATGACTGGCGTTATAGGTATAGCATGATTAGAATATAATCGTACAAGCTTATTAAACGCGCATATTACCACTTACCACTCAGTCAGCAGAAAAGGTAACAATTAGTCATTGCCATCGCTCTGTCGTCTTATTTTTCTGCTACGAACAATTTATGTGAATCTTACACATCTCCTCACTATTTGTACAAATATGGAAAAAGTGAACTCACATTTTTTCTTTTCATTTTTTCAAACATACTTTGTTTCTTATTCATAGTTTTTTATATGTTTATGAAGTTTAATACCAATGCCCTTATAAGTAAAATATAAATATATTGTGTTCAAGTTAACAGGAACAATAATAATAAAAAAGAAGAATGACAATTATTATTGCATCCGCCTTTTCTTCTTTCACTGTACATTTTGTTGTTTTGGTTTAAAAGACATGGGCTTGCTTTACTCAGCATCAATATGGCACCAATGTTTTAAAATGTTTTGTTTGCATTTTGCGATGCCAATGATATGATCTTGATCAGTCAGCCTCTTCTTCATTAAATTTTTTATTATTATTGCAGTTTGCATTTGAAACACTGCAAGTGCAAAATGGTAAATTGTGCGTTAAAATAATAATATGTATGTAATATTTATATACCTACGCAAATCACAAGTTTGCAGTTCGTGTGGCGTTGAGAACAAATCCAAAATAATGTTCTGCTGCGGTTGGTCCAAATAACCAAGAAAAAGTTATTTTAATACGAGCATTCGTAAAAATTGCATTTCTTCAAGTTTTCAAAATATATGCGCTTGACTTGTTCTCGTTACCACCAGCATTTTATCTCACTGCTTGCTACCGACTTTAAAAGGTCAATTCACCTGAAATGGCTTCATGAGAAGTTATGACGTTGTAAGAGGTGATTATGTTTTTGTAAAAATTGTGTTTATTTCTGTTCTTGCACCGGATGCACTTTGATGCACCATAATAATAACATTTTCTTGTACTATTTATACATAGAAATATGGATATATGTATATAAGTCATCTACCTATTTTTACTTTAAGTATAAAATAATTGGTTTATTAATGGAAAAGAAAGTCATATAAAGTCATGCGGTTGGTTATGCTGCAAAATAAGTAGGTATTATGAATTCATTTTAATTCGTTACTGCTGAATAGTTTTATCGGAAAATCACTGAATTCAATTTTGGTACTTGTTTTTCAAAAAATGCTGTAAAGCAAGTAAAAGGTTGGTGATAGATGGTATACCATGTAGAAAATAAGCTTGTCTCGAGTCTAAAGCTCAACACAGTGCCATTTTTCCTTCACGCCTTATTGTCATTTTCTCGTTGGGACGTTGTTGGGAGTCATTTTTAACTACATTTTACTTTAAAAGAACTGTATCATGTCCGTTTTTTAAACAAAAAATTGAAATTAATGTGCACGGCACGACTATTTTAAAAAAATGGAATTTAGGAGACAGATGAAAGGGATGTTGAAATTGAAACCAAAGCCGAAAGATATATTTTGAAATTGTTTTCGTGTTAATATGAAACGTCTCGTCAATTGTAAATAAAATAGTCTGCGTTGCGTACCTAAATGCGCGTGCGTTCAAAGTTTGAAAATGCTTTACTGTAAAAGATGAAGAGGTTAATTAGGGCATGATACACCAGTTTAAAAAAGTTATATTTAAAAGCTATA